>CM054996.1:4522141-4631401 GCA_029030765.1 Salix suchowensis | reverse complement strand
TATAACCCCAGGCCCTTGGAAACTCTTGATATTATTCAAGTACCCCCTTCTAGTCCTGGATTCAGGGCAACAGCAGGTAGTGAAAATAGGGAAACAAACAGGACGATTTAGCCAAAACCCCAGGAGATGGTTTAGAGCAGGGTTTAAGGCGGCCGGTATACTAATACCACTACCTTACTCTCTCTATGAACTCATTTCCTTTTTCAAATTGCATTAACCGCGCATTTTAATTCATCTCTCAATCACTTCAATTCCATTTCCTTTTCATTTCCTTTAATTAGAGTTCCAGCTCCCATATATTTTCTACCAAAAATTTCTATCTCTAAGCCATCCACAGTTATGTGGAGAAACGTCGCAAAACAAGCCACTTTGATATCCCAATCAAAGCCCCTCAATTTCCCTCCATTTCCAAGAACTCACAGCTTTTTAGGAGCCTCTAAAGAACCCATCTGTTTTTGGGAAATTCAAGTTCCATTCTCTTAATAACACAAGTCCACGGCCGGGTTTTCTAGCAATTGGGTGAAATATCAACCCATGAAGATTTTATGAGAAAACCCAGCTATGTTTTTTTGAGAAATAGTGATAGTACTAATGTGAATAGGTGTGGTGGATTTTGTCCAAGAGGGTATGTGAGTGTAGCTGAGGCAGTGTCATCAACAGATGTTGAAGATAATGTGTCTAGTGCTGATGAAGTGCAAGAATTGCTGCCAGAAATGAGGAAACAAGAGGAGAAAGAGGAGCGCTTTAGGGGGAGAAGGAGGCTAAATGCTAACCCTGGAATAGGGTCAAGGAAGCATAGGGTCTTAAGGAGAAGGCAAGTGAAGATTGAGGCGGAAGCATGGGAACTGGCAACGAAAGAATATAAGGAGCTTTTGAAGGATATGTGTGAGCACAAGTTGGCTCCTAATTTGCCATATATGAAGAGTTTGTTCCTTGGTTGGTTTGAGCCCTTTGCAGATGCAATTGCGAAAGAACAGGAGTTTATTAGAACGGGGAAGAGTAGGCAGGCTTATGCTCCGTATTTTGATCTGTTGCCAGCTGACAAGATGTCTGTTATTGCAATGCATCAGCTCGCAGCAATAGTAATGACAGGTGGGGAACATGGATGTGCAAGAGTTGTGACTGCTGCCTGTATGATTGGTGATGCGATTGAGCAGGAGGTATGTAATTTTTAATGTTTTATTTGCTTATTTTTACTTGCGGTTTGATTTGTAGACAGAGGAAAATGAGTGCCAGATAAAAATATTGAAAGATAAGGGAAAACATAAAGCTGCTTAAATTTACATTTAGACGACCTTCATATGAGGTGATGAACTGGGAATAAAGATGGAGTTAGGGCCTATTTGGGTATTTGAGAGTATGGTTGAGTTTGGTTTTTTATTTTATTTTTTTTCAAAAATTTATCATAATAATGTTTTTAATCTTTTTAAAATTATTTTTAATATCAAAACATTGAAATGATCTAAATACACACAAAAAAATTAATTTTAAGTAAAAAATAAATAAATAAAATTTTCAATTTTTTTCTAAAGCGCTTTGTTAAACGCAGTGCCAAACAGGGTATTAAGTTACGTTCTGTAATGTTTTGTCGAATGTTGAATGGTCTTTTTCTGGATTTATTTTTTATATATCTATAGTTTTTATTTTCAGCTTTATTTTGATTATATATGAATCCAAGTTCTTCTGTTATTCGTAGTTCCAGGGAGGACACTAAATGGAGGTAGGAAAAACAATGTGGTATAAGATCCTTTAGATACTAAGTTCTTACAATTTTGTCATTATGTATTAAACTTCTCATATCACGGGCCTTATTAAGCTGAATATTCTATTACGCCCTCTTTATTGAGCTACATTTTGTTCAAAGCATACATGGTTGGCTCTAAAGAGTGACATTTCAACTTTCCTTTGTCAGAGCTCATCTCATGTTGTTTGGACATTGTTTCACTATGTATTTACTCTTATGCATTCCCTGTTGGGGACATCAGATATCTTTATCATTTCAATTATGTGTGTTCTTCTTTGTGCCTTTGTTTTATAAGCTGTTTTAAGTTTGTACTTAGTTTAGACTTTAAAGGCATGTGTGACACTTTGCTCTACTATCTCTTCTGATTATGGGAGTTGCTTCCTCTTTTCTTTTCCTTCTCCTTTTCCTTTTTTTTTTTTAAAGAACTATACAATGCAGAGACACTTAGGTGTACCATTCTTAATCCATTTTTTGGACTTCCTGTCTCTGCAATCTTGTTCTCTTTCTTTGAACTGAGGACTGAATCTTTTCTGTGATGAAACAGATTAGAATACACAATATCTTGGAGAAAACAAGGAAGAAAAAGGAAAAGGCTGATGATAGCAAGAATGGTGTAGAAGGTGAATCCCCTTCTGTCATGAAGGAACAGGAGAACCTAAGAAAAAAGGTTACTGATTTGATTAAAAAACAAAAGCTTCCAGCTGTGAGGAAGATTGTGAAGGGGAAGGATGATTCAAAACCATGGAATACAGATGCTAGGGCTAAGGTTTGTGTGCTTGCAATCATTGATAAAAGCTAATTTTCTTGAACAAATGTAGTGTACAACTTTGATTTGTGTCCTTTGCAGGTTGGAAGCCGACTAATTGAATTGCTGTTACAAACAGCTTTTATACAGCCTCCCTGTGATCAGTTAGCTGATACTCTATCTGAACCTCGACCTGCATTTGTACATGCATCCAGAACTGTGTCATATGAAAATAAGTATGGAGTCATTCTTTAATTGAATCGATGAGCTCAATTTATCTTTTTTTCCTTGTAATTGCTTCTAACTAATGCACAGTAGCCTTTTCTTAAACAGGAAGGGCGCAAAAAAATATGGTGTTATTCAATGTGACCCACTAGTCCTCAAAGGCCTACAGAAAACTGTGAGTAACCCTGTCATATTTTATTCTTCTAGTGATAACTAGTTTTCATATTTTATCATCCTTTATGACATGAACTTGTGATGGGGTGCCATATACTTTCAAACAAAGAGGTTAGTTTCTAGATTTTAGAGCTGAAACAGATGAGATTTGCAGGCAGTTTACATGTTGCCTCTTAAGTTGCAGATGTTTGTCTTTCATTTTTTTTTCTTGCCAAGAAGTCATAAAAATCTTGTTTCTCCAAACAGGCTAGGCACATGGTGATTCCTTATATGCCAATGTTGGTGCCACCACTTAGATGGAGAGGGTATGGTAACTTTTTTTTATATTTGCAGTTTTTCCATGATTGTCTTGTCTTAATTTTAAATTTTTTAGTAAGATATATTCCCAGTTCCGAAATATTAACATAGTGTTTTGGTTACTTCTGCTTGATGCCTGGAGCTGTTTTCATTTTTATTGTCAAGTTAAATGCTTAAAATGGTATAATAGATGAGGGATAAATCTCTGATTATAAAGTTTGGAATTCCAATCCCATTTTCAGTTAATTGAAATCAACATTCCAGCATATTTCAAGGCTCTGCCTTTCCATTTCTGTAACCTCCATTAGAAGGAAAACTAATTGTCTTTGCAGGTATTTATTGAAAACATGGTGAATGTGAGATATGAGATGGAAGGGTTTGTCTAGGATTCTCTACAAAACGGAGAACACTATCTTTAAACATTGAAGAGCATTTGCTAATCACAACTATGTCTAAGAAGGGAAAATTAACATTATTGCCACAGGCAGGAAATTTAGGGATTGCTATGGAATTCTTTTTTGTAATGTTTTTGATGTTAAAGGGAGAGGTGTACTTCATGGAAAAGGATTGGCTGTAAGAGATAAAATATAGAGAAAGAAAAAGTGTTAGGTTTTCTACAAGGATGCTGTGGTGTATTATTTCAGTGCAAGAAAAGATAGAGTATCGAGTTGTTGTGTTTTCATGTGAAGTCAGACATGTAGTTAATTTAGGATTAGGATAGTACATAGAGAACTTGATTGAAGTTGTTTAGTTTCTTTAGGTGATAATTTTTATATTGGTTTTATTTCAAATTTCAAATGTGCCAGAAGCAAGGAGGCAACAGATTATTACATAGGAGAAATGGCACAGACGGATCTCCTCAGTCAAACTGAGATTTTTGAACCCTATTTTCTGGCGAGTTAGTTAGGATATGTTTTTCATGTACTTTGGTTAAGTTTTTCTTGGTGCAGCTTTATTTTATTTTATTTATTTATTTGTAAAACAAAAGTGTAAGAGGAAAAAGATGAAGGAAGCTCCATGGATAAGGATAAAGGGGAAAAGCAGTGAATAACCAGTAAAATCAGAAGATATCTTCCATCAAATCTTATAGTGGTGGCATGAGTGATCTGCTCACAATGATGGGAATCTGTTGGTCAATTCTTACTCAAATTGATCGTTCTTCAAATGTAATGAGATAAATTATTCTGACGATCTGGACTGTCAACGTGCAAAAGCCATTTAGGTTGCTTTGACTGATGGAGTGTTTTTTTTCTTTTTTTTTTCATGTTAGGAGTGTGTCAGTAATAGGAGACGTTGGGTTTCCTAGGGATAAATATCTTAAAATTCCAAACTGTGTATGTGTGTGGAAGAAATAATTTGATATTGTCACTAGAGTTTTGTTGGAACAAGAAAGAGATTGTTTTATTACTTTTTGATTCATTGAAAAAACTACACTCGCTTCGCAATATGAAGAGACCTCTATAGCAGCTTCTGCCATTTAACCTGTTGCCTTTAATTCTGATAAGCTCCCTAGCACTTTTGGTTGTAAATTGCCCAACAGGACTGAGATTCCAGGACACACTGTCTGTCTACAAAAAGCAAAGATTTAAACCAGGGATTGCACCCTGAATATCTTCCATTTGATCAGTACGAGCATCAGACAAAAACGATTTCATGAATTAGTCTTGGGGAAAGAGCACTTTGTTTACTAGCAGGTTTAAAGTGAGTCTTGGCTCTTTCACCCAATCATCATGCAAGTTGCTGGAGGCACATTAGCATAGTCCCCACTAAAATTAATAGTAGATCCTTATGTACAAATTTGGAAGATACAAATTCTTCTTACATGTTCCTTACATACTTTAATCTAGAATTTAATGAGTTTGTGGTTTGATTCTGGTTCCCATGTAGTTGTTGCAACTCTTAACAGCACTATTGCTTCTAGAAACAAATCAGGACCTAGCATTTAAGTAGCATTTTGGTGTGTTCCAAGCTCTTCTTAGATAATTGTGTTATAGCTTCTGATATTTACCTCTCTCTTGTGTCAAGCATAACCTCGATGCCCTTTGCAGTTTTGATAAAGGAGCTCACTTGTTCTTACCATCCTATGTTATGCGGATACATGGTGCTAAACAGCAACGACAAGCAGTTAAGAGGGCACCTAGGAAGCAGCTACAACCAGTTTTTGAGGTCTGCACATATTAGATGCATTGCATGGTTATTGAAGCATATTTTTGAACTAAATCATCTTTTGGTAATAGCATGTGATGTTCTTTGAACAAAATCCTATACTGATAATTGTGTATACCTTTACATGCTATCACGTGTAGATTTTACCAGCTTAGCTTCTTGTTTAACAAGGATTCTCTTTTGTTTGAATTAATTTTCCAGGCCCTGGATACACTAGGGAATACTAAATGGAGGGTTAATAAGAGTGTACTTAGTGTTGTTGATAGAATATGGAGTAATGGAGGCTGTCTTGCTGATTTGGTAGACCACAGTGATGTGAGTATCTTTTCTAACTTTCCTCCCATGTAACTTGTTTTTTTTTTTGAGAAACTCCTTTACCTTTACCATTGTGTTCCAAGAATTGATCATGATATCTTTAGCAATTAAAAAACATTTCTTGTTTAATTTCTTCATTTCAGGTTCCTTTACCTGAGAAGCCAGAAACAGAAGATGAAGCACTGCTTAAGAAGTGGAAGTGGAAACTCAAAGCAGTGAAAAAAGAGAACAGGGAAAGACATGCACAACGTTGTGACATCGAACTTAAACTTGCTGTAAGACTCAATTTACTTTATTTTAGACAGTACACTTTCAGTTCTCTTGATTTAGTTTACACTACTATTCTTAATTGGCTCTAGGTAGCACGGAAGATGAAAGATGAAGAAGGTTTCTATTATCCACACAATATTGACTTTCGTGGGCGTGCCTACCCCATGCACCCATACTTAAACCATCTTGGATCAGATCTGTGCCGGGGGATTTTGGAGTTCGCAGAGGGACGCCCTCTTGGAAAGTCAGGCTTACGCTGGCTGAAGATACACATTGCGAATCTATTTGCCGGTGGTGTAGACAAGCTATCTTATGAGGGACGGATAGCTTTCACTGAGAATCACCTTGATGATATATTTGATTCCGCAGACAAACCACTTGACGGAAAGCGTTGGTGGTTGCATGCTGAAGATCCATTTCAGTTCCTGGCTGTGTGCATTAACCTCACTGAAGCTTTGAGAAGCTCCTCACCAGAAACATATATCTCACATATTCCTGTTCATCAGGTATATCTTATCAATGTATTGCATTGTGCTCATATAAACTTCTTATGAACATTTTAAGGATTGTAAAATATCCTGCTCAATTGAGCACAGTTTTACTGGAATGGTAGGGAATGGATTGAGAGAGGCAGAGGTGTTAGGAAGATGAATGGTAAAAGGATAGTCAAGATTCTATGTTGTTGTACCTTGTATGCTTTGGGAAAACAAATAAAATGATAAGCTTAGGTGGTTTCTAATGGTTATATTACATACAAGTGTTGGACCATGTGGGACAATCAAGTACTTTTCACTGGGCTTTTCTTTGCTCTTCTGGCCTAATAGTTTATTTTGCTCTCATATCTCTGGATTTTTTTCATAACCTGTACTGCCTTCTGAGGTACCCCTTCCCTCTTATGGTTTTCTGTAGGATGGTTCCTGCAATGGCCTACAACACTATGCTGCACTTGGAAGAGACAAGGTAATGTCCTAAACTTGAATTGGATGATGTTATGAAGTTTTTAATTTTTGTATGATTACTGCTGATAAACAAAACCCAATATGTGCAATCTGTCTGTCTGATTCTTGTCTCCTAAGGCACTATGCTGATGCCAATCATTGTTGAATTCAAGTTGTGTTTTTTAGAATTGGTGTCTGAAAAAAGAAAATAATGCATTTGATTATGCTTTGAACCCCTCTGCTTTTGTTAATTCATTGGAATCTTGAACAGTTAGGAGCAGCTGCTGTTAATCTAGTTGCTGGAGAGAAGCCTGCAGATGTCTACTCGGGAATAGCTGCTAGGTAAGGGGTTTCCTCATGATACAGTAGAAAATATTTGAGCTAGGATGAGTTGTTGTTGAAGCAAGCGAATGGAGCTGGATGTTTTCACTGACTGATTTAAAGATCAGGTCAAAGATTTGAAAACGCAGAGCTTTTTTTGAGAAACTAAACAAGTTGTGCTGAAAATTGTGGTAGCTCTTGGTTAGTTGGCTTAATAAAGGGATGCTCCTCTTTAAATCTGAAGTTCCATTTAATTACAAGAGGACAGAATCTGAATTTTTAGATTTATAACCAACCCTTAGTAGGATGAACCACAAATAAGGTCCTAGGAGCCTACTAATTGGGTCCCAGTTTTTCTGCTACATACTAGCATGTATTGGTTCAATTAGAAATCTGCAATTAACATTATCATCTCAAAGACTTAAGAGTTTGGAAGCATTACTCTCACAAAACTAAAAGAAGAATGTATTTCACTGGCCCAGTTTTCTGGCATTGTAGGAAATCTAGGTATATGTAATGAAGTAGTAACATCCATAGAAGATTAATATTTCTGCTTAAATTAGGAACTTTAATTTGTTTCAATTAAATCAAAGCAAAACTTTAGCTGGCAAAGCTCTTATTTCATAGCCTATGACCAGATCCATATGTTATCCCTTCATGTGTAGTAGTCAAAGTCCTGTTAGTATGCATTGGATATGTTTGATTGGAGCCAGATTTGTATAGCCCCTAAAAGAATTTTTCTTTTTCAATCCAATATTTCTGTGGTGCATGCAGATATCTGCAAAAGGATGCTGTGATAAACTTGCACTTTTGTGATGCAGAGTACTTGATATCATGCGCAGGGATGCACAAAAAGATCCAGATGTTTTCACTGATGCATTGCGTGCAAAAGAATTAATTAACCAGGTTTTCTGCATGCTTTGATTGTGATCATAGTGGTCTTCTGTCAATAAGGGATTGCTTAGTTACTATTGGGTCAACACTGTTCCATACTTTTCCTGTTTTTTTTGGCCCATTCAAAAGATAGGGTGTACCTTGCCATTTTTCAATGTGGATAAGCTCTTTTACTTTCGAACTAATGGTGGTTTGACATCATCCAGGTTGATAGAAAATTGGTGAAACAGACAGTGATGACATCTGTATATGGTGTGACTTACATTGGTGCTAGAGACCAGATCAAAAGGCGGTTAAAGGAACGTGGTATTACAGAGGAGTCAGATATCTTTGGTTGTTCTTGCTATGCTGCAAAGGTGTGAAATGAGCGTCCCAGCAGAGAGGATTCATAATTCCTTAGCTTTGCTCTTTTTCATAAAACATGTCACTGACAATATTTTATATTTTTGCTTGATCAGGTGACCTTAACTGCCATAGGAGAGATGTTTGAAGCTGCGCGAAGTATCATGAACTGGCTTGGGGATTGTGCAAAGGTGAGTCTGTCTCGATTTATTTGTTTTTCCTTTATGTCGATATTTGTTTTTTGTTATTGTTTTATCTAGTTTCTATACCAACAACTGATGTTCTGTTTACCTTCTCTTTGTGTTATACCTGGCCAGATTATCGCATCTGAAAATGAGCCAGTGCGGTGGACAACTCCTCTAGGACTTCCTGTTGTACAACCTTATCGTATATTAGGGACGCGTAGTGTGAGTTCTATAACATTTGCAGAAGCATAGTAGAGCATATAGTATTGACAGGAAAAGTAATTGATTGACATTTTGCTACATTCATATCGATAGAGAGGGCATTTTGAGTTCTCTCATCTTCCTTTTGTGCAATTGTTGCAGATCAAAACTTCCCTACAGGTTTTAATACTACAAAAAGAAACTGACAAGGTAATGTTACTTATCTATGCTGCTCGTTTCTGCTTTGTTAATCGAGATTCCATATTATTTACTGTGACATGTGAGTCTGTGCTAAGATGTTGATAACACATCAAATTGTGAAAGATATGACATAACCTGTTTTTATTGTTGAAATGTTGTTCAAGAATATAGTATCTAACATCGGTACATTCTGTTAGCTGTTTCCCAATTTTCTGAACCAATTTCTGTGACAACATGATTTCTGGTAGACTTAAGTGGGGTGCCTTTGCTTTTTGTCAAGTTAAATTGCCCTGCTTTTTTTCCTTATTCAGTCTGGACTGTGACCAAAATACTATAACATAGGGAAAAAAGGTTGTACCTTCTGGGTCTAGGATCTCAAATTTGGCAGTTCTCTTACTGTTACAGGTTATGGTCCAGCGACAGAGAACAGCTTTCCCACCAAATTTTGTTCATTCCCTTGATAGCTCTCATATGATGATGACCGCAGTTGCCTGCAAAAGGGCAGGCTTAAACTTTGCAGGTTTTTCACTCATTGCTGGATTGTCTCAATTGCTGTCCTATTCCTAGTTTTGATTTCTCATTACTGTATATTGGCATACCATCACAGGTGTTCACGATTCTTATTGGACGCATGCATGTGATGTGGATGAAATGAACAGGATACTAAGGGAAAAGTTTGTTGAACTCTATGAAACACATATATTGGAGAATGTAAGTATTAGCACTGCTATATTGTTCTAAAACTTGTAAAGGGGCCCATTCATTTGCATCATTATATATTTGTAATGATAATGATGAGTTCTGCATCATTATATATATTGTGCAGTGTCTAATCCAAGTCTGAGTTCCCGTGTCTTTTTTTTTTCCATTTTGCAGAACTCATCATTTATACTGTTGGATTTGTATGCAGTTGTTGGAGAGCTTTGAAAAGTCCTTTCCAACGTTGACTTTTCCACCTTTGCCTGACCGGGGAGACTTTGAGCTGAGGGAAGTGTTGGAATCACCTTATTTCTTTAACTGATCCAGTGCAAGGGGCCATTCTCTCATTGCTACAGTAACATGACCACGTCTTTAATGGGTGACGTTCATTCTTTGTTCCTCGCCAACCCTGGCTATGGAAAGCTGTGATCTAATGAAAAACTTCCTGCTAGAGACTAGTCTCACTATTGTATATAGTATCTTGAAAGGAGAGGTCAGGCATTGGAGATCCTCATTTGGTCTCTTGAAAGGAGTCGTCAAGCATTGGAGATCTTCATTTGGTCTGAGTTTTGACTCAGCTCTGAATGGTGTTGTACAGCAAGCATATTTGTTTTGATCTGGGTATAGGCTTCGCTGGGTTCTTGCATTGAACAAGAATGAATGAAGAGACAGCAAGATCATGTTTGCTTATCACTGCTCCAGTTGACATCAGGTTTCTTTGATTTTCAGACGAAGAGCTTCGTGATTTTGCGACGTCCTGCGACTCCAGGAACGCAGAGAGTACGAGTGAGGTTCCATTGTTATCTGATACAAGTTGCTGAATTTTATGAATCTTCGTCACGGATTGGTATTTACTATACCAACGAGACTTGTGATCAATGTGAGCCACACTGAAAATGCAAAGTGAACAAGAATGATATCATGCTGTTGCTATGTAATGGTTGGGAACTTTGGATGAACTCTTTTGTCGCCAACTATAAATTGGCTTGTGGATATACAGACATGAAGCAGAGCTGCAAGAACAGATTATCATTTTGTTATGCTGCCAAATGTTTTGACAACCTGTTACACTGCTTCTTTAGATTCTCTTAAACCAAAATCAAAATAATTAATTATTATTAACTACTAACTAAAAAACTTTATTTTCATTGATGAGTAATTTTTGTTTTTTGTATATTGGGTACATAAATAATAAATAAAAAAGAAACTGTTAACTTTTCCATAAAACCTTTAATATTATTTAAAACCATGTTAAAACTAAAATATCATGTTGAGCATTTTTTAAATTTAGCATTTGGTTAGCAGATTAGATCAAAACTATGGAGTATAGATTAAATCCATATAACCACATGCTAATTTCATGAAAATTGAATAACATAAATTTGGCTAATTTAGCCGATGATAAGCCAAAGCTAGTGTTTGTTATTCCGTGTTAACAACATTAAAAGATGTCCCTAAAAAATGTGACATGATGATAAAGGGTTAAAGATGTGCACAGCAGGTCTCGAGTTGAGTTAGAGCATGTATTTCTTGTAAAAATCTTGAACAACCGAAATTTTACTCATTCATCTAGGTCCACAAAGTAAATTTTCGGGGGTGGAGTTTTACTCGAATCCAAAACAAACATTAAAAGACTTAAAAGTTGACTTGGAATTAACTGCGCATAGATTTTTGATTAGATAGTCAATCAGCTGGGTGAATTAGCCTTGAATGTTTTTTTCTTATCAAGGAAGGATTCTTTCTGCTATAAAACTCTAGATCAACTGAGCAGACATGACAAGAAAAAAAATTCTTTCAACTAGCCAGAGTGTATGTTACTCGAAAAAATGTTGGTTTGGCCATTGAAAATGATTCTTTGAAAGGCTAGCAATCGATTCCTTGGAAGTTTCTTCAAACTATCATCTTTCTTTCAATTCCTTCTTCAGGATCCAGGAGATTTTCTGTTGGCACGAACATGTATGGTGTAAAGCACATTACATTCTCACCAAGTTGCCTTTAATTTCTTTTCTTTTGTGCTTATATTTCAGTCCTTGATGATTTCTTGGTATCAAGTAAGCGGATTAATGAAACTCACAAACACAGAAGCTTTTTCAGTGATAATTTTCCACACATGTATTGCTGTTTATGAGTTTAATTTATACAACAATCCTTTGTAAGGCAAGTATTCTAATTATAGAAGGAATGATAACGGTCATGCTGTAATTGTGCTATTGTGATATCTGTGCATTTACAATAGAAATCAATTGCATTATTTTCAGTGATGCTTGTCATGATCTTCGACTGGAGTTCTGGTGTTGTTATGATCATCGTGATCTTCCTTGATACGCCCCCTCAAAATCGAAACTGCCATCAGCAAGAGAGATTTTGCGTTTCAGTACGTCAGTCCGTTGCCGTGATAGAGGCTTTGTGAGTAGGTTAGCAAGCTGATCATTGGTGTAAACATGACTGACTTGAATAATGCCACGGTGCACTAGGTCATGAACAAAATGGAGGTTGATTTGAATATGTTTCATCCTCGAGTGATGGACAGGATTGAAGCTCAGGTGAGTGGCACCGAGGTGGTCACAAAGTAGGGATGGGGACGACTTGAGCTGAAGGCCAAGTTCCTGCAGAAAAGAAGATAGCCACATGGTATCAGAGCCTTGTTGACCCAACGGTCACGGGTTCGAATCTCACCACCTCCATTCTATTTGATAAAAATAAAGCACAAGATAATATAGACCTATGCAAGTTTCAAGCCCAAAGGGCTTTTCATTTGAAAGTGTGTGTTAGAGAATAATATAAATCATATTTTAGAGCCTCGCCTATCAGTTTAAGCTTTCAGGTGAGATGGTTCTTTTATCTCAAAAATAACAATAAATCAAACATGTCCAATAGCAGTCTCACATGAGAAAGCAAAATGAGTACAATATTGTACGTGGAGCAGCTTCTGGCTTTGGAAATTAATGGAAATGAGAACAGGAATTTAGCAGCAATTTATATAAACTCGATAAGTTGCAGAAAAGTCTAAAATGGCAGAAAAGTGGAGAAAGCTAGCTAACTACCACACAGATACAGAAGCATTCCTGTCAGCAGGCAGCCAAGTTCATGGCTTTCGAAGTAGCTAAGCTCATTCAACTCAGTGTTGATTTGGATAAAAAGAATATATATGGAAAGATATAGAAATATTTATTGAAAAAAACTATTTATTTATATAACTGTTTAAGAATAATTTTTTTTTATTTTTTATATAATTATTTCAATAGTTATAAGAAAAATAACTTTTACCAATGAATTTCATTATCAATAACTTGATTTAGTATCCATATTTTTTTTAAAAAAATTACATCACATGTGAAACCATAAGAAAAATTAAAATAACACTTGTCACAAGAAATCGAGGTTACATCATTCCAAATATAATGTTTGTTTTTATATTGCAATAAAATTAATTTTATTTATATTTTATATTATTTGACGTGTTGATTTTCTTTTTTAAACATTATTTTAATATTTTTTAAATAAAAAACTCGTTTACAAAATTATACTCTGTATAAAAAGTCTTGGTAAAATAAAACTAGCAACTCCATGGCATAAAAAGAATGATTATAATGTTGCCCTTCTCATTTCTCATTCTAATAATAATAATAAAAAGAAAAAAAAAGAGGAGATTATGCGCTTCTGTTAGCTGGCACCCACTTATCATACCGTTAACCTCAAACGACAAGTCATTTGTTTTTAAATATTCTCCATTAATAATAAAAAAAAATAGAAAGAACAAGAAAAAACTACCCTCCTTCTCTCAGATCATCACTGTCTAATCACACTCAAGAAACTAAACAAAACCAATGCCTCCAAATCCCTAATTTCCTCTCTTCAGGTTTCTCTCTTTTCTCTCAATATCATTTGCAATCACTTGTCTATCCATCCAATTTTCAAAATCTAATAAATTTCTTTGGTGATTTGTTTTTGCTAGGAGTTGATAAATTATTGTTATTATTATTGTTAAAAAGATGAAAGCAGGAGGCACCGGCGCCGGTGCTGCAAAGCAGATTGTGGATTCACTGCTTCAGCGGTTTCTCCCTCTCGCACGACGCCGTATCGAAACCGCTCAAGCTCAGGTCAATATTTTTCTATTCAAAATGAATGAAATTATTTTACTGATATGAAAAATGAATAGAAAATTTTATTTCTTGGTTGAATTTTGAAGTAGTAGCAATTTTGTTTTTTAATTTGCTCCCGTGTGTGTGCAGAATATGGTGATTGATAACTCGTGGATGCTGGTAAGTAGATTTATTTCCACTTTTTTTTTTCCTATTGCCGTTCTGGAATGAGCAAAATGTTGGATGGACCATCTGACCCATCCATGAACAGGTTTTGGATTCTTTGGCTATGATTGCACGCCATACTCCCGTTCCTCTTCTCGAAGCTCTTCTTAAATGGAGAGAGAGGTAATGTAATGCTCGCTTTACTTAGTTAATGATTGATTATTTATTATTTTATCGCATTAATATGATCGTAGGCTTGTATCTCTCTGGAAACAGTGTATTTCATACATGGGGAATATCACTATTTATAAGTTAAGAGAAAGTTGAAGCATTGTGCTGTTTGAGACAAAGATGATTTTTTATTCTAAGCCAAAAAGAGAATTTTTTTTTCCCTAAACTTTCTGCTTATAGTGATTTGAAGAAGATAATTTAGAGTAGTTAATGAGAGTAAGTTGATTGATGAGAATAATTGAAGAGAATGGCATTTGACAAAGAAGAGACTAGGATTAGTTTGTCAACACAACAATGTAATTGTTCCTGATCTGCACACATCTTGATGGCCAAATGCAAGACTGTTGGTAGTGTTTAGAAAGAAATTTGAGATTGGAGATCTTATGTTGACAAAATGGGGGTTGGTTGTAAACAATGTTGTGCTTCTAGTATGAAGTTTGCCAAGGTGCTGATGATTCTAAAATCTGTAGTCTGTTGTGGTTTGATTGACTGGTATGAATGGGACAAAATTTCCAATTGTAGGCAACAAATCTTGTTGTCATATGCAAAGATTTTGAGGCTTGTTTTTGTAGTGGTTGATTTTTCCTGATATTTCATTCTTCAAAAGTTGGCCTGGATGTACAGAAAGGGACTCTGCATGTGACAAAAATCAGGAAAAGTTAAAAACAAAAGGATCTGAAACCAGTGAAATTGAACTTGGTATGAATGGGAATTTTTTTCCAATTGTAGGCAACAAATCTTGTTGTCATATGCAAGGATTTTGAGGCTTGTTTTTGTAGTGGTTGATTTTTCCTGATATTTCATTCTTCAAAAGTTGGCCTGGATGTACAGAAAGGGACTCTGCATGTGACAAAAATCAGGAAAAGTTAAAAACAAAAGGATCTGAAACCAGTGAAATTGAACTTGGTATGAATGGGAATTTTTTTCCAATTGTAGGCAACAAATCTTGTTGTCATGTGCAAGGATTTTGTGGTTTGTTGTTGTAGTGGTTGATTTTTCCTGATATTTCATTCTTCAAAAGTTGGCCTGGATGTACAGAAAGGGACTCTGCATGTGACAAAAATCAGGAAAAGTAAAAAACGAAAGGATCTGAAACCAGTGTGAAATTGAACTTGTGTAGCCAAGGACTTTCAACTTTTACCGTCAATCTTGTAGGGTAACAATGCCTGTTCAGTCCATTGCAAGATTAAAAGCTTTCTTTTCTTGTTAGCCTGCCTCATGAGATGCATCCTTCATAGGAAATAGATTCCACTCTCTAGCCATCGTCAACAGATCTGTTTCTCTGTTTAAGATTAACCATATGTGTGGGCACTAACCTTTTTGACTTGGAAACTTGTTGCGATAAGGAAGCACTTATTATCCAACCATCTATACATGGAAACCCAGGGCCATGTTGCTGTCTAGACCGGACCAATCTGATTTACCCTTCAACTTTCGGTTCATAGGAAACATTGCTGTCCACTTCATTAACAGACATGAGTACTGGATGAAATGTGCACCAAAGTAAATCAAGGATTGAAGAACTGCCAATATTATCCATACACAAACAAGGCCTGGATTAGGCAGACAAAATATTTTACTTGCCTCTATGTTATAAAGAATAGATAGACACAAGAAGCACTTGTTTTTAATTTGAGTGGTAGTTTTTCTCTGACAATTTCTCATTCCCCCCCTCTTTGTTGGATTTTTGTTGCAGTGAATCTCCAAAGGGTGCAAATGATGCGTCTACATTCCAAAGAAAGGTTTGTCAAGGATAATGTATAATCAGTACAGTACACTGTCATTTCTGATATCAGTAACATTCTAGATCATTAGAAATAAAATTGAAGATATTTTTATAAAAGCTGTAACTTTAAAGCATTATTTAAACACATTTTTTTACGTACATTAGAGGAATTATTGTTGAGCATCCAAAAGTTTTCTTGCACTCTCGTGTCAACACTTTCGGATCATCTTGGTAAACATTGTTGAATAACACTAACTCTTAAAGCTCAATATACTCAACCTTTTAATGACCCCTCGTCTTGATCTTCAACAACATCATCATTATTACTAGTGTGATGTCCTTGAATATAAATTATATTCTAAAAAGATATTTTGTTAAAACTTGTGTGGTCATGTGGAAAAAAAATCAAAACAAAGTCAGCAATTTGAAAATGATTAAAATGAAAAATAAGTCAGCGAAGAATTGAAACTTAAGAATGTGAGAATTGATGAAAAATGATGGTTTTAGAGAGCATAGCTTTGTGAAATACTTATTGAGCATTGTATATCAACGCTCATGTTTGTATTTGTTAGCTCATACAAGTACATCCTCCCATTTAGCGGCATGGGAAGCCATTCTAATAGGAAATCCTTGTAATCAAGCAGAGTCCAGTTTTTAATTGAGTTCACTTGCTGACACCCAACTGCAGGCCAAGCTTTGGATTGAGTTGACTTTCACCTGGCCCAAAAATGCATTGATTGTGAAAATTTAATTGAAGAAATGTTCATTATGATTTCAACATAGAGATACAATTTTTTACCCTGCATACCTTAAAGTTTTATTCTTAAATGGTTTAACCTGTATAATAAGATGTCACCAATCGAATTATAAGAATGCTTATTTCTGCTATTATAAGGAAATTTTAGGATTTAGGTATGATTTCATCTTTCCTTTGGGGATGATGGGAGAGTAAGCAAATGCCTCTTTTTTTCCTGGGCAAGGTCAATGGTTGTCATAAAATCTCAACATATTAAACATTGAAAGTAAATGCACACTCATTGTTATGCGTTGGCAGCAACTGAGCTGCATTCAGTTTCTTCATTTCATTTTTTACATCTCTTTTATTTATTTCATTCTTTGGAGATTGATATTGGTGTTTGCATGAATAAGTATGTTATGCTTTTGGATCCTCGTATGCAATCTTGGCCATGCATTTGATTCATCATCCTTAGCAATTTCTATATCCCATTTTGCCCTTGTTTCATGGGGATTTCTGTTGTTCTATGAACCTACTGAAAAGTCTCCCCCTTACAAACTTAAAATTGGACTCTTACTCTATAATAAGATAATACTTACCTGATTGACAGGTGCACTTCTCGTGTCTTTTGGGATGCCCCCCAATTTATGGTTTTAAATAATATCTTAGCAAGAGCAAGATGACTAGATTTTACGATGATTCATAAAAAAAATTAGTGAGTGGATGGACAAGAAAAGTTTGGCCTATCAAATGACAAGGTTAAGGAATCATCTTTATCTCTATCCCATTCTATCCATGTGACATATGCATAATGTAATGTTATGAACCTTTTATATGATTATCCTCTGAAACACCTCTAATATTAACTTTCAAGCTATATTGTAAATAGGAGTCATAATTATTGCAGATTCAATAATGTTGAAGAATGAGGCATGTACTGGGTAACAATAGATGCACTGGATTAATGTCTTATTCATCGTGCAGCTTTCAAGCTGTTTGTCCTTTGTGTTCAACTTGTAAAGTTTTAAAATTTTAGATGAATATATCATGATATTTCCTATCATGCGCATTTCACCAGGGTAACTCATTTGGTAGGAAATACATCATATGCCATAAATTCTTCATTCCTAACTTGTTTAATCTGTAAACATGAAATGACATGATTTATCTTGATAACATGGTTGTTTGATTAGAGGTTAATTTACTTTACTTGTGCTCAGCTTGCAGTGGAGTGCATTTTTTGTTCAGCGTGATAACATAGCTGTTTGATTCAGAGGCTAATTTATGTTGTGCTCAGCTTGCAGTGGAGTGCATTCTTAACTTGTTTAGTCTGAAAACATGAAATATCTTGATAACATAGTTGTTTGATTCAGAGGTTAATTTATGGTACTTGTGCTCAGCTTGCAGTGGAGTGCATTTTTTGTTCAGCATGCATCCGTTTTGTTGAATGCTGCCCACAGGAGGGACTAACTGGTTTGTTCACTATCCCTTTATGTTGCTTTTCTGCTTGAGTTGTGTTTTTTCTAGTTCGATTAAATGGCTGATCTTCATTGCAGAGAAGCTGTGGTCAGGGCTTGAAAATTTTGTTTTTGACTGGCTGATTAATGCTGACAGGTAAAGCTATGGATTTCAGAACTTCTAAATATGTGTTGTTATTTGAATTATCTGCTTTGTACATATGAAGTGCAAAAAATGAAGTGAGTTGCCAATATCTGCTCTACTAAAACATCAGGCTGGCACGGGGCTGATTTTGTGTCAGCTTTATTAACTGGGATACGATATTTGATAGATTAAAATGATTACTTAAGCATGACAGTACCTTGAGCTAGACTGAAGCATGAAATGAAGACATTCAGAATTGAGATATTGAAGTCTGAAACACTTAAAGAAACTTAGGAACAATCATAAAATATATTTGATTAAACAGTTCTCATGTTCTTCCTTTCTCTTTGTGCATCAAATATATCTTTGTTATAGGGTTGTTAGTCAGGTTGAATATCCCTCATTGGTTGATTCACGAGGGCTTCTTCTGGACTTAGTCGCTCAGCTCTTAGGTGCCTTATCACGGATCAGGTAACCATTTCATTACAATATGCCTGATATTGATATTATTATTTTACTCAGCACTATTTATATATTGTTTGATGTGTCTTTGTACTTGCACATTTGGCGTTTGGATTCATAGAAAGGAGGGGCAAAATGGAGTTTGTGCGATTGAATAATGATGACAGTTTATGTTATTTCAAGCTTTATTTAGCAATAGCATACTCTCTGGTCAAGTGGGTTTGTCTAAATTTAGAATCTTAGCTTATCTACCAAGTCATGAAGGAAAAGAAACAAAGAGTTCTTTCCTTGTCAGTGCATATTTGTGAGATATTTACTAACTTGGGCCAGCATTTTACTTCTGGGATTGTGATGTTCAAGGCTGTGGTTGGTGACAATGAAATCTGAGTCAATCTATCTTCCTACCTTCAGTTTCATTCAATTTTATCTAAAGTTTTGGAGCTGCGGTGAAATTTTGAATTCCCCCTCCTCTTAATGCATTGCTGTTGTACCTTTGTCGGCATGCTGTTAGGCATGATATAGTTTGGGTTTCAGGATCTGGCTACAGTGGCTGCTTTCTTTTTATCATTTTTCAGGAACTCCTGCTAGTGGTTTCTGTCATATCTTCTCTTTTCCTTGTCCAATATGGGCATTTCCCTTTTCTGTCTTGGACCAATAAGGGTGGGTTTTTGTTGACTGAAAAGGAAAATGACACTACACAGAGAAAATATCTCCTCTCAATTCCGTCTCTTTCTATATCATTTGATCATTGAAATAGAAAAGGTGCACATACTATAATTAATCGAGGAAGTTGTTGTGAGTATCGATAAGTTTTGACATGCATGCAGTAGAAAGTAATAACAGTAACAGAACACCTCATCAGTGATCTTTGAAGCAAACATTATTGGCTTCTCTCTTTTCTCCCAATACCTCGTGAGTAAAGCCAGGTACAATTCTTACTGTCTTTCTGTTTTCTTCCACAGGTTTAGTTCTGTAACTGAACGCTTTTTCATGGAACTGAATACACGTCGAATTGACACTAGTGTTGCTCGTAGTGAAACACTCAGTATCATTAATGGGATGCGCTACCTGAAGCTTGGGGTATGTGTGTGATTCACTTATTCCAGAACTGAATGGAATAAAACAAGGTTTTGATAATGTGCTAGTTTACAGGTTAAGACTGAGGGAGGACTGAATGCGTCGGCTTCCTTTGTGGCGAAAGCAAATCCTCTTAGCCGTTTTCCTCCTAAACGCAAAAGCGAGCTTCACCATGCACTGTGTAATATGCTTTCAAACATTTTGGCTCCACTAGCAGATGGTGGAAAGGGCCAGTGGCCCCCATCAGGTGTAGAAAATGCACTTACTTTGTGGTATGAAGCTGTTGGGCGAATAAGAGGGGTACTTATCCCTTGGATGGACAGACAGAGCAAACATATAGCTGTAAGTTGATTTCAGAGAATATCCTCTTTTTATATGGAGCTCCAGGTGTTTGGTTGCCTTTTAACTCAATATTTGAATTTCTTTTCAGTTTATTTTACATTATGTTCTTAGATCTCTAGCCTGTTTAGCTACTTCTCTTTCATTATATTTTCAGAAGTTTTTTTCTCAGGGAGTTTGCTTTTTCACTTAGCCCTATGTTTAATTGACATCTTGTTTTCCTGGCTCTCCTCATGTTTCTGTTTCTTTGTTATCAATCTGTTTGGAATTTCCAGGAAAATGTGCTCTCTCTATTTTGCTCTAACGGTATCCCTGGCTTGTGCATGTGTGTGATCTTTTCAATTTGTTAGGTTGGATACCCTCTGGTGACTCTTCTTCTTTGTCTCGGTGATCCTCAAGTATTCCACAATAACTTGAGCCCTCACATGGAACAACTCTACAAGCTTTTAAGAGTGAGTTTAAGTTTGGTTTACGTTAATTCTGGGGGAGGCAAGAGAAGATATGGTTTAAATATATTTTGACGATTGACTGTCTATTTAGGTTGATTTGTTGAGGGCTCAGAGGCATATCTTTATAGGCTTTCATTTCTATTGTTGCTTTTGCTATTGCAGGACAAGAACCACCGATTCATGTCCTTGGACTGCCTTCACCGAGTCTTGAGGTTCTACCTAAGTGTTCATGCAGCTAGCCAGGCCCTAAACCGCATATGGGACTACTTAGACAGCGTGACCTCTCAACTCTTAACAGTTCTGAAGAAAGGATTGCTTACTCAGGATGTCCAACATGACAAACTTGTTGAATTTTGTGTAACTATTGCTGAACATAACCTTGATTTTGCCATGAACCACATGATATTAGAATTGCTGAAGCAAGATACTCCAAGTGAAGCAAAAGTGATTGGTCTCCGTGCTTTGCTTGCCATAGTTATGTCACCTTCAAGTGAGCACATTGGCTTGGAAATATTTAAAGGTACTTGATAGCTGGTCCTTTAACATGTATATATTATCAGTTTGATTTTGTTAAGAGTTATTTAACTGAGCATCATTTTGACTTAATTGCATGAACAGGGCATGATATTGGCCACTACATTCCAAAAGTGAAGGCTGCAATCGAATCAATTTTGAGATCTTGTCATAGGATCTACAGTCTGGCTCTCTTGACTTCCTCAAAGACCACAAGTGGTAATATCTTTTTAAAAGATGTCTAGATTCAGTTGTGCTTAGCAACTAGTTCATGAAGTAATAAATGGACTTGAAATGTATTTAGCATCTTATTCCATTGATTCATGATGGGGATAATTTTCATTCCAGCCCTTTGTTTTAGGATAGGTTGTTTTACTTGCACTAACACTTGATGGATATCCAATGGGTTTTGGATGAATGTCAACAAAGCCTAGTGATTTGATCCCAAACTGACTTGACTAGACAACTTCAATTAGTATGGGATGAATATTTAGTTGAGTGGTGTTATTTAGCTTTTAGAGGCAACAGTTGACTACTGCTAGCAGCGTCACAAATGTAAACATGGCCTTATACCCCTTTTCTTTCAACTAAATAGAGAGAGCTGAATAATACCATGAATGATGGATTATGATTCTCATTTTCCACGCACTTGACCGTGTAGGGTTCAGGAGAGATTATAGATCTGTGTTATGATATGGTGTATTTTTTTTCACTGGTCTTGCATGTCTGCTTGCCACAGAATCCATTGCTTTCACAAACTCCTGGCTATTCTCCTTGTTACTTTCTTTTCTTTTCTTTTTTAACCTGCACTGTGCTTTCAATTTGTGCTATTCTTAGCTGCAAATGGCTTATATGAAATAAAAAATTATGCTTCCTTAGATGCTGTAACCAAGGAAAAGTCTCAGGGATATCTTTTCCGGTCAGTCCTGAAGTGTATACCATACCTGATAGAGGAAGTTGGCCGAAGTGATAGAATAACTGAAATAATTCCACAACATGGAATAAGCATTGATCCTGGTGTCCGTGAGGAAGCAGTGCAAGTATTGAACCGCATTGTTAGCTATCTTCCACATCGTCGATTTGCAGTTATGAGGGGGATGGCCAACTTTATTCTTCGGCTTCCCGATGAATTCCCTCTTCTCATTCAAACATCACTGGGGCGTCTACTGGATCTAATGCGCTTTTGGAGAAGTTGTTTGAACAATGATCTAGAATTCCAGGCTGATGATGCAAAGCGTGGGGTGCAGCGAAATGATGGATTTAAGAAGTCTACTTTCCAACAATCTGAAGTAATAGAGTTTCGTGCATCGGAGATTGATGCAGTTGGTCTGATCTTCCTTAGTTCTGTGGACAGCCAGATTAGGCGTACAGCATTGGAGTTATTACGCTGCGTACGTGCTCTAAGGAATGATATACGAGACCGTACATTACGTGAGCAACTGGACCATAATTTAAGAAATGAAGTGGAACCAATATTTGTGATTGATGTCCTTGAAGAACATGGGGTGAGACATCCTAATTTGTAGTTTTCCACCTTTGATATTTTTCTGTTCCTATTCTTTAATTTCATGCAAGTAGCAGTCTTTTGAATGCAAATTTCCTTATCATATTCGCAACTTAAAGGTTTCAAGATTACAGGATGACATTGTTCAGAGCTGTTATTGGGACACTGGGCGCCCATTTGATATGAGACGAGAATCTGATGCAATTCCTCCTGAAGTGACACTTCAATCAATCATATTTGAGACTCCTGATAAGAATAGGTGGGCTAGTTGTCTTAGTGAACTCGTCAAATATGCTGCTGATCTATGCCCAAGCTCTGTTCAGGATGCAAAGTGAGTAGATTTTGATTGATATATTAGTACCATCATGTTGAATTGTTGCATTCACTTCTACCGCCATTTGTCCATTGCTTCTATCTGCAATATTTTTTACCATAGAATTGTTAACATAGGCAGTATTCTCATTGTGGATTTTTGAATTATTAGTTATTTGATTTACTAAAACAGAAAAGGTGTATAGTTTGTGGTTGTGTATGGTTGTGTTGGTTTTATTAAGTTCTTCTGATCTTTGTACTACTTGACTACACGTGTAGCACAAGCCTTTAGGTTCTCCTGTCAAATATATCTTAATTTTAATTGAGATATGACCATTTAGTTTTAGAGCTGAAGAAATGAATAGAACCCTGGTTATGATGCCGGTTTGTTCTTGACGCTTTTGTTCACATAGCGTTTAATCAAGCTCTTCATATCTGCTGATTCTCAAGGAAACCAGATATGGATGATGTCATTTTGTACTCAATTTTGATTTGGCAGGCTGGAGGTCATCCAACGCCTTGCTCACATTACTCCCATTGAGTTAGGGGGGAAGGCTCATCAGTCACAAGATGCAGATAACAAACTGGATCAATGGCTCATGTATGCAATATTTGCATGTTCATGTCCACCAGATAGTAGAGAATCTGATGGCTCAACAGCTACCAAAGATCTCTACCATCTTATTTTTCTCTCTCTAAAATCTGGATCTGAAACAAACCTAGTAAGTACATGTTACTAGCAATTCTTCTATTTCAATGAATTTGTATTCATTTGCTTCTTTAATTTTAAGTTTGTAATGAGCCACTATCTACAAGTGAGTATTGAAATGAGGAAAGGGTACATCAACATTTTCTTTTGTATTTTTATGCTTAAAATAAGATGCATAGACATTTAGTTCTCCAACCAACCTCTGCTCTTTAACTGGACCTTAATATCTCTTCTTTCTAGGGGAAAAAATCAGCATGAAGGTAAACTTTATGTCCTAAGTTCCATCAGGATGGTAATGTCAACATGGATTAAATTTAAGTGGGAGTCCACTAAAAGTGTTTATTTTCTTGCTGCATGTTTGCTAAATGTACCTGTGTTCCTGTTAGCAATCTGTTTGTGTCAGGTTGACTGAATGTTTAGAATTTGAAAGAGGTCACCTTTTTATGGGGAACGGTTGCAAGTTTTATGGGGTTGTGCTATGTTTGTTGTAATTTGGATTGTGAGAATGAAAATAAATTTTTTAATCGAAGAATTATTTGCTCTTAAATAATTGTTGTGGGATTGGACATGTTATTTAGCTTCCTTGTGATGTACTGCTATTTAGAGGATCATCTTTAGTTGATATGCTTTGGGAATAGAAGGTCCTTTGATGTAGAATGAAGGCAACAATGGGAATTGGTTTTATTTATTTAAGAATTTTAATATTGTATGATTATTCTATATTTTACTAAATAGGGAATTTTAGGATTTATATTCAGTAATTAAATTAGGATTTTAGTTTCCTCATTGAGTTAAGAATTATTAGGTTTTTCTATTATATGTTTTGGTGCATATTAATAAGCACCTAGACATTCAGTTATGTCGCTCTTGGTTTGTTTTGTCAAAATGGAGTGGGTCTCGTGTTTTGATCCCTTCAAGATCAAGTCTGTCTCTCTTATTGGTGATTTTGATTTCTATTCTATTTTTTTTTATCTTGTTTTGTTGATTTTGCTCATCTGGTCCTACAACACCCTTCCATTTTATTTTATTTTTACAGATATGATTCTTTTAGTCATGCAAGATTCCCTATCTTCTGTCATTTTTTTTTTTGTTTTCTTCTAATAAAGTTGTTTTTTATCAAATAACATTTAAGGGCTAATCAGGTGCTAACCCATATATGACTGTCATCTGATGGTGGGAATTTACTCACTTCAGTCTACCTTGTGTGATCTGAAATTTCTGTGTCTATTTACACTGAGCACAATATTTGGCTGTATTTTCTGTCATGTATTTGTCAGAGTGCTTTGTCTTTCCCATTCCTCTTTTTTTCCAGGAGTAATGCAATTTATGTCTTGTGCTTGTAATTTTATCCCTTTGTGGATGCTGAAGAGAATTGAACCTGCTGCTATCTTCTATTGAAGTTGTATCGGTTACCAGTTGCTGTGTGCTAAACATGTGATTGTTCCAATCTATGCTATTACATGCCTATATTATCACAAAGGTGAAGGTGTTAATTGGTCAATAATGGGAAGAGAGGGTGGTTTTCTCCAGTAGACATGCTCACTACAAACAATTAATAAACAATTAGAGGACTTCGATATTGTTAACTTTCATGCCCGAATGATTTGTTTGTTTGTTTATTGCTAATGCTCAATTGCTTCCTTCAACAGCATGCAGCAACCATGGCTCTTGGCCACTCACATCTGGAAGCTTGTGAAATAATGTTTAGTGAGCTTTCAACATTTATTGACGAGATATCTTTGGAAACCGAGGGAAAACCTAAATGGAAGGTACAGTGTATACAAATGCACTAAACATGATACATTTGATTTTCATGGCTGGTATTTGTAAGTTCAAGAAGTGTGGGGCATAACCCCTAGTGCAATTCATTGAGTATTTGTGTCATAAATTCTGGGGAAAAGCATGTTGATTGCTGGTACCCTAAGAGGAGTCAATATAATACCAGTAGGGAAAGAATCCAAGTAGTTTTCTGCCATGCAACAAGCATCTTCCAATTATCATATGATTAAACTTGTATTACTTGTGAGAATATAGACAGAGAGTAGATATCTAAAATAGTAATCCAGCTGTCTATTTCCAGTGTTTGATGTTGTTCTTTGATAAGTTGCATAAATCAAAATGCTGTCACCTTCAGGTTTTCTTTCTTTGAAAATTAACATAGCTTCCCTTTGGGTGCTCCTAGTGCTCCATGTCCTCAATCTGAAGCGTTGGCATTTTCTTTATCGTCATTCTTTAATAATTCTCAATTGATATCCCAAGAATGTTGGTTTTGAAAAGTTAAAGAAGCATTTGAACAATCACGTGGAATGGTGAAAAAGGATCTACATAGCTGACCCAAGCTAGTTTGGAAAGGTTAGGTCTGTGTAAACCAATCATTGGAGCTACTCTTTCTTTACTTTGTTTCTGGACCAACCCATTTCTTGTTAATTTCGAAGTTGTTCTCAATGTTCTATCAATCTAAGAGTTCATTTAACCATTGATTTGAAGAATTGATTGTGGATTAGAGTTATGTTTTCTCTTTTAGCCTAGGTTGTCAAGCTCCATTTGAGTGTTACTGTAGGGAGTAGGCTGGGTTTGGACCTGTCTTCTCGCCAACATACTAAAATATAATCATCACCTAATGTGAAATGGCTGATAACAATCTCCTTTTCATGCCATATCATTCAAAAAAAAAATCTTTTTTAATTTCTGAAATTTTGGATTTTCATACTAATTGGATATCTCATTCACAAGGTACAAAGTCAAAAACCTCGCCGTGAGGAACTGCGCATTCACATTGCGAATATATACCGAACTGTTGCTGAGAATATCTGGCCTGGAACACTGGGACGCAAACATCTTTTCCGTCGCTATTATCTCAGGTTCATTGATGAAACAACAAGGCAGATCTTATCAGCACCCCCTGAGAGCTTTCAAGAAATGCAACCTCTCCGTTATGCACTTGCTTCAGTTCTGAGATCCCTTGCACCTGAATTTGTTGAGGCCAGGTCCGAGAAGTTCGATCTCCGAACTAGAAAAAGACTCTTTGATCTTCTCCTCTCTTGGAGTGATGACACTGGCAGCACATGGGGGCAGGATGGAGTAAGTGATTACCGACGTGAAGTTGAACGCTATAAGGCCTCGCAGCATAACCGTTCAAAAGACTCAATAGACAAAATTTCATTTGATAAGGAACTGAATGAACAAATTGAGACAATCCAGTGGGCTTCCATGTATGCAATGGCTTCACTTTTACATGGTCCTTGTTTTGATGACAATGCAAGAAAAATGAGTGGTCGGGTGATATCTTGGATCAATAGCCTGTTCAATGATCCTGCTCCAAGGGCTCCATTTGGTTACTCCCCATCAACCCCATCTTATTCCAAGTATGTAGAAACTGGGCGTGGAGTTGCTGGTCGTGATAGACACAGGGGTAGCCACCATCGTGTCTCTTTAGCAAAATTGGCTTTAAAGAACCTTCTCCTCACAAACTTGGACCTTTTCCCCTCTTGCATTGATCAGGTACTCCTTTTCCCTTGGACTGCTACAATAGAACCACATGCCTGGGTTGTGAAGTTAAGTTATTGCTGTTTTTCTCATTTTTAACAATAAGGAAAAACAATCTCAGCATCTCAATTAGGATTGAAAATGAGATGGCACATGATGCAATACCTTTGGTATGTTTTAAGGTTGGCTAGACTTCAATGCAGCGCTGAGCCGGCTTATTTTTTTGTTTATTACTAGATCATAAATGATACATAGCGGTATCCATTATAAGAAACTAATTATCTCAAAATTTCCAGTGCTACTACTCTGATGCTGCAATAGCGGATGGTTACTTCAGTGTGCTGGCTGAGGTCTACATGTGCCAAGAGATACCAAAATGTGAAATACAGAGGCTCTTGAGCCTCATCCTCTATAAAGTCGTTGACCCAAATAGACAGATCCGTGACGATGCCCTTCAAATGCTGGAGACACTTTCTGTCCGCGAGTGGGCTGGGGATGGCATTGAGGGTTCAGGAAGCTATCGAGCTGCTGTTGTTGGTAACCTCCCTGATTCCTACCAACAATTCCAGTATAAGCTCTCTTGTAAGCTTGCCAAAGATCATCCTGAATTAAGCCAGCTCCTCTGTGAGGAGATCATGCAGAGGCAACTTGATGCTGTTGACATAATAGCACAACATCAAGTCTTAACCTGCATGGCTCCATGGATTGAGAACCTCAATTTCTGGAAACTCATGGACTCAGGTTGGAGTGAAAGATTATTGAAGAGCCTCTACTATGTGACATGGCGACATGGGGATCAGTTCCCTGATGAAATTGAAAAACTATGGAGCACAATTGCTAGCAAGCCCAGGAATATTAGTCCAGTTTTAGATTTCTTAATAACAAAAGGGATTGAAGATTGTGATTCAAATGCATCTGCTGAAATAAGTGGTGCATTTGCCACATATTTCTCTGTTGCAAAGCGGGTGAGTCTATATTTAGCACGGATATGTCCACAATGCACAATTGATCACCTGGTTTATCAATTGGCTCAGCGGAGGTTAGAAGATAGCATTGAACCAGTTGTGCCAAGTGCAAGTAAGGGTGATGCAAATGGAAATTTTGTGTTGGAATTCTCTCAGGGGCCTGCAGCAGCCCAAATTTCAACTGTTGTGGACACCCAGCCACATATGTCTCCGTTACTCGTTCGGGGTTCACTTGATGGTCCCCTCAGGAATACTAGCGGAAGTCTGAGCTGGCGAACAGCTGGTGTGACTGGACGAAGTGTCTCAGGCCCACTAAGTCCAATGCCTCCTGAGCTGAACATTGTCCCTGTAACCGCAGGAAGGTCAGGGCAGCTTCTTCCAGCTTTGGTGAACATGTCAGGTCCTTTAATGGGAGTTAGAAGTTCAACAGGAAGTTTGCGTAGTCGGCACGTTTCTCGTGATAGTGGGGATTACCTCATTGACACGCCCAACTCTGGTGAAGATGGGTTGCATCCTGGAGTTGGTATGCTCGGTGTCAGTGCCAAAGAACTCCAGTCGGCCTTGCAGGGGCATCAACAACATTCACTCACTCATGCAGATATAGCGTTGATTCTACTGGCAGAAATTGCATACGAGAATGACGAAGATTTTCGCGAACATCTGCCTCTTCTTTTTCATGTCACATTTGTTTCGATGGATAGTTCAGAAGATATTGTGCTAGAGCACTGCCAGAATTTGCTTGTTAATCTCTTATACTCACTTGCAGGCCGACACTTGGAATTGTATGAGGTGGAAAACAATGATGGAGAGAACAAGCAGCAGGTTGTGAGCCTAATCAAGTATGTCCAGTCAAAGCGTGGGAGCATGATGTGGGAAAATGAGGACCCCACTGTTGTAAGATTTGAACTTCCAAGTGCAGCACTCCTGTCTGCACTAGTTCAGAGTATGGTTGATGCAATCTTCTTCCAAGGAGATCTCCGTGAGACTTGGGGTGCTGAGGCACTCAAATGGGCTATGGAGTGCACAGCAAGACACCTTGCATGTCGCTCGCTCCAGATATATCGTGCATTGCGGCCTAGTGTCAAAAGTGACACGTGTGTATTACTCCTTAAGTGCCTCCATAGGTGCCTAGGAAACCCAGCACCCCTGGTTTTGGGATTCATCATGGAAATTCTGTTGACACTGCAAGTAATGGTGGAAAATATGGAGCCAGAAAAGGTGATACTTTACCCCCAGCTCTTTTGGGGTTGTGTAGCCATGATGCACACAGATTTTGTTCATGTCTACTGCCAGGTGCTTGAGCTCTGCTCACGTGTAATTGATCGTCTATCATTTGAGGACCAAACAACAGAAAATGTGCTGCTTTCAAGCATGCCTCATGATGAGCTTGACACTGGTGGTGACATTGGGGATTTTCAAAGAATTGAATCACTGGCATCACCCAGTGGGAATTTGCCAGCATTTGAAGGGTTGCAGCCACTTGTGCTTAAAGGCCTCATGTCTACTGTCAGTCACGGTGTCTCCATCGAGGTCCTGTCACGGATCACAGTGCATTCATGCGACTCTATATTTGGGGATGGTGAGACAAGGCTCCTCATGCACATCACAGGTTTACTTCCCTGGCTCTGCTTGCAGCTCAGCAAGGATACGGCAGCAGTGCCTGCTTTGCCACCCCAACAGCAATGGCAGAAGGCTTGCTTTGTTGCTAACAACATTGCACATTGGTGTCGAGCAAAATCATTGGATGAATTAGCCACTGTTTTTGTGGTCTATGCCCATGGAGAGATCAAAAGCATCGATACCCTTCTTGCTTGTGTCTCCCCTCTGATGTGCAATGAATGGTTTCCAAAACATTCTGCCCTGGCTTTTGGACACTTGCTCCAGCTGCTAGAGAAAGGGCCAGTTGAGTATCAGCGTGTGATACTGCTAATGCTCAAGGCATTGCTCCAGCACACTCCCATGGACGCTTCTCAAAGTCCACGTATGTATGCAATTGTGTCCCAGCTGGTGGAGAGCTCTTTGTGTTTTGAGGCGTTGAGTGTACTGGAAGCGCTTTTGCAGAGCTGCAGTTCATTGACAGGTTCTCACCCTCCTGAGCCAGGGTCGTATGACAACGGAGCTGATGAAAAGCTGCTAGCTCCTCAGACCTCGTTTAAGGCTCGGAGCGGGCCCTTGCAATATGGTTTGGGTTCAGGATTTGGTACGGGTCACATGGCAGCATCACAATGGGGGACTGAATCAGGGATTCCATCTAGAGAGGTGGCTTTGCAGAACACACGCCTTATCCTCGGGCGCGTACTTGACAACCGCGATCTAGAGAAGAGAAAGGAGTATAGGAGGCTAGTGCCTTTTGTAACAAATATTGGAAACCCATAGCTGATGCTTACAATTATTAATTACAAATGTAAATTTAGGCAGCGCGAGGGGAAATACTGGGGACTGGTTTTTAAATGGTCATCATGTATTGGTTATAAACAGTAATCGTAAATTAGTGATGATAGTTAGCGTTATCATATGATGAATAGATAGATAAATCACTTTGTTTTGCAGCTCTGTATGAGCTCTCCAATGTGCTGAAAAAGTAGTGGTTCTGTCTTTTTGCCTTTGCAAGTCTCAATTTGCTCCTAATGCTTTTAATCAATATCGCCAGTTTACAAGAATGGATTCAATAGCATTAAGGCCAAGTTTCTCACCAAATTTCCAGACCATTTGTTCATAAACGCGACCAGGTTCTTTCTTCCTCTCCTATTATTTTCATTCAAAAAGAAAAAATAAATTAAAAAATCAGGTGTGTTTAACAACTCCCCAACCCGCATCAGCAATCTCCAATTGTTGATGCCATCGGAATTCAAAGGAGGAGACTGCGATGGAAATAATTCTAGCTTCTGCCCTCCTAAATTCTCATGTTTGCTTCTGTAAAGAAAGTTAGGCTCCAGTCTAGATTAAAAGCATTCAAAACTCTCTCATCCAGCAGTTGTTGAGGCCTAGTGAAACAGCATAGAGATGCAACAACAGAAATTTTCTAGTCAAATGACACTGTCTAGTTTCTTTGCCTCAACTTCCTACACTGGAACTAGCAGAAATTGCTGTAGAGAAACACAGTATTTGATCTGCGGAACTATAAGGCCAGAAGTTTAAGCCCCATGGAGGAACCATCAGAGACATCTAAATCTTCCTTGGCAAGTCAAGATGGTTTTTCTTTTTACTTGCAGGTGACAAACAGGTGGATTCAAAAGGGGAAGTGAATTTATTAAGTTTATGTCTGTCCCAAGTGACAAGGAAAATAGATATATTACAGATTGAAACCAGAGAAAAAAGAAACTTTCTCAATTATTCTCAACAAAGTTGAATTTACCTCAACCAGTACAAACAAACAAAAACCAATATTTAGTTAAGAAGCAGAGTGCTGGTGCTGGTGTGGGTGCTGGTGCTGGTGTGGGTGCTGGTGATACACAAATTTAACTTTAGATTCCAACAACGAAACATACTTATCAAGAACTGAAATAACAGCTTCAAATTCAGTAACTTGTTTCTCTATCTCCTCAATTTGATGCACATACTCCTCAAAATTACCACTCTTCCCCTTCAATTGCTCCACATTTACCCTTAGCCCAGATGCCACGTCACCGAACCCTTTGTACTCCTCACTCACTCTTGCATTCATCTTCTCCAGTAGCTCCAACTGATTGTTTGTCCCCTAAAAAAACCCAAAAGGGACGTAAATTGATTGGAATTAAACAACATGGGATAATGGGTTCTCTTGTTTTGATACCTGAAGTTCAGATTTGACCATGTTTGACACGCTCGTGAAGAGATCGTTGAGTGAGTCCGCGAGGTTGTCTTTCTGCTGCATCCCTGCTTCTTTCTTATTTGGACACGCCATGGCTCGGTGCAGGGAAGCCAATTTGATTAGTACTGGCAGGGTTTTCTTTCCTCTTAAAGTGCATTCGGTACCTGTATAATTACAAATTTGTTAATCTAGTCCCTGTACTTGTTTATCTTACATTAATTTAGTCACCATCTCACTCTATAATCTATATAGCTCCAGGGACCAGTAATTTAAGTGAATCAAGCAAGTGTTGTGATGTTTAAGATTGATTTATCTGAATTAAACCATATGTTCTATGTTCGTTTGTTATTTCTTTTTCTTTTTTGTTGGTCTTGAACTTGTTCACCAAAAAAAAATTCATAATTTTCATGTATTTTTATAATAAATAAAACATTTTTCAATATCACATTAATAATACTAACTTTATCGAATATTCTTCCTAAAAATACTTCAATAATTTGATTTATAAGATTTGCTAATATGATTTCACTCACAGCAAATGTGGGAAGAAGGTTATTTACTCACAATTTATTAACCAAAAAAGATTTCTAAAATAATTTCTTACTTTGTTTTTCATTTCTATCCTTCTAAATAAATATTGTATAACATTAAAACAATACAAAATTTGTTTTTATAATATTTCCCAAAATAAATATGTAAGATTATATATCATGTTGATGCACAATTTAAGCCCATTATTAAATTGCTCAAATTGATTCATATTATCTTTGAATTTTGTGGTTAAAACTTGACTTTTAGAGAGTTCTTGGAAGAGTGGTATTTGTTGTTTTTTTAAAATGTTTTTCTCTCAGAAATGTATCAGAATAATATTAATTTATTAAAAAAAATTATTACCATCACATTAAAAAGATTCAAAACATTAAAAAATATTAAGCAAAAGCAAAATTAATTTAATGAAAAGCAAGTTGAACCACAACCCAAACACCCTCTTTTTAGCTATACTAAACAAGCTTGAGCAACTTGGTTAATTTTATAAACGGAAATGGATGAGCTTAACTATCTCTTCAATAAATAAATAATACTAAATTTCAAATTCTTTATGGTACTAATCAAGTTCGTCAATTTTGTTTTGTTTTGTCTACAATGAACAATATATCTTGTTTCAGTAAAAAAAAAAAAAACCAGAATAAATCTAATTTTACAATATCAATCATATTTTCCAATTCAACCGTTAGATCAAGATAGACTTTTATAATGAGTTTCATGACATATTGTTATATTTCAGGTTAGCATTTTAGGGTAATTGGAGTTTAAAATTTGCAAGACTATCAATGGTAATTTTATAATTTTATTCAAATTTGTAATTTTGTTTCAAAATGTTATTTTTTGTGTTTTTTTATATTGATTTTTTTTAATTTCATCATTTAACAATAAACTTATTGATAAATGAGATTTTTTTTATTTTCTTTTATTTGGGGTTATTATGATATCATAACCTAAATCACGGATTTGGAAATTTGATCCATGTTAACTCGGTTCGATCCAATATACTATTATTTAATATTTTTAAAACAAATATGTCATTTAAATTATTATTTATTAAATCAAACTATAATTTTACTAGTTGTTCAAGTTATTTTTGAACTTGTCAAGTTGAAAAGATCATATTGGTTCAACTCCCATTTTAGATCAGGGTAAGATTTTATGAAGAAACTTCTTAACATATTGTTATATCTCATGTTAAGACTTTAGAGTAATCAGAGTTTAAAAAGATCTTGCGAGACTATCAATGGTATTTTTTTAAATTTTATTCAAATTTATAATTTTGTTTCAAAAGATTATATTTTGTGTATTTTTTAGATTGAATTTTTTTTCCAATTTCATCATTCAACAATAGATTTATTGATAAATGACCTTCATAATTTTCTTACTTAGGGTTATAATGGTCTCATGATGATCTAAATTATGAATTTGAAAAATTAACTCATGTTGACTCGGATCAATCAAATTTATTGTTGACTCATTGAGTTGATCGGATCATATTAGTTTAGCTTCCACTTTTTTGTGTTTGAAATATGAATTACATAACTTCAATTTAATTTATTAAAACTATATCAATTTATATTATTGTCAAACTATATCTTTAATAGTTGTCCAAATTATTTTTGGACTCGTCGAGTTGATCAAGCAATAATGGTTCAACTCCCACTATTTTACTTGTGTTTAAAATATGAATTACATAATTTCAAGCTAATTTATATATAAAAAAATATGTTATTTTTTAAAGTCAAACTGTATTTTTACTAGTTGTCCAAGTTATTTTTGGATTTATCGAGTTGATCGGGTATATTGGTTCAATTTTCACCTTTTTATTTATGTTTGAATTTTAGATTATATAATCTCAAATTAATTTATTTTTAGATTTGAATTAAATTTATACTATTGAATTAATGTTTAGAGTGAGTCATATATATATATATAAAACATTACCACCTCAAAATTACAGGCCGAAATACTTCAAATCAAAACATACTAGCTAGAATATAATTGATAATGCATGTTACTATAGTACTCAAACACAAATACACCTTCGTTCACAACACCATCGCCATGATCTTCACCACAGCTTTCTTCTCCATATCTCCCTGTTTTCTATTCCACAGAAAGAAGTGCTTTTTCAACTTTGTTTGTCACGCACAGCCAAAAACCAAGTTGGAATTCAAGATCGTAATTGTTTTTGTGAATTATGGAAGTCTAATTAAAATAAAATTAAAATGATAGTAACAAAGAAACTAAAAAACCAGACCCTAAACTCAATGGCAGAACCATCAAGGAAGCTTCAACCACACCCTAAACTCAGTGGCAGGACCATCAAGGACATCATCGAAGCTTCTAAAAGTTTCATTAGTACTAGGTTTTCCTTTGCAATTGAAGGTTCATTTGGTATCTCTAAAATCTCAGTTTTTGCTTATTTAGTCCCTGCACGTTTCTCTCTCGTATGTTAATTGAGTCAGAATAATTGTTTAGAATTGCGTTTGTCTAAATTAAATTGAAGCTCGAGCTGAATTTCACATTCACCTAGGAAAAAAAAATTGTGTTGTTTTTATCTTGGTTAAAATTTCAGTCAATTCTGGATTTTTCGGTCCAATATCATCCAAAACACGCCGTATCATTCACTAGTGTCATTTCGTCCAAATAATATTTTTTTTAAAAATATTAAATAATTTTATAATATCAATCATATTTCTTAATCCGACCGTTAAAATGAGATAAAATTTTATGAGGAGTCTCTTGACATATTTATATATATTATGTTAAAATTTCAGAGCAATCAGATAATATAAATGACCTTGCGACATTGATAATGACATTCTCATAATATTATACATGTTCATAATTTTGTTCAAAATAATTATTTTATTGTTTTTTTTAGATTAAATTTCATAATTCTAAATAATTTTATTTTTGGATTTGTACTAAAAATATTTGAATTAACGGCACGCCAAAACGCCCCGAAACTGAAACATTCCATTCCAATTGAAAAAACAAAGCACCAACCAAAACAGAATTGACAACCTTGACAGAAAGATGAAAGAAAAGTCATGCATATCATGAATCTTTATTTTTATTGTTTCATTTTCATCAAAACAACAAATTCAAGCACAAAGCAGCACACTAATGCACATACTAGGAGGTTCAAAAGGATAGATCTCACGTGTTCCAGAAAAATGATTTTATACATCGATTCAGTGTTCTTATTGAAGTTCTAGCTGCATATTGTCGAGGGACTTGCATTTTCCATCTTGAGATTCTTGTGCCAATCAGGCATATAGCACTGGAAAAATGGCCGCCATGAGTCCATTCGCCAACTTTGAACAGCCAGGCAGATCATTCACGATGCGACGGATTCCTTTTGATCAAGGCATAGGCATCGCTATATATGGCCACCGCATTAGAAAAGACGGCAAGCACAATCATAAAAACACACAAGATCTTGTCTCTCTTTGTTGCTATATTGTGGCGATCCCTGAAACAAGGCAAAGCGATTGAATACATAAATTGGTTAAGCAGTATTCCAGGATTATATAGAACAATGATACACACTCGATGGAAATCAAATAGTAACGGGAAAATATATTCTTGTTCTGCCACAGCTATCCAATTTTTCTTGCTCAAAAAGATTATGTAAAGCCTATAAGAGATTGAAATCCTCGAAAGAGTCCCAAAAATTCAGAGCTATGTGTTAGAGAATATTATAAATCATATTATAGGGCCTCACCTAACAGCTTAAACTTTTAGGTGGGATAGTTTCATTAACATGGTATCAAAAGCCTTGTTGACCCAGCAGTCATAAGTTCGAATCTCACCACCATAATTCTATTTGATAAAAAAAAAAGCACAAGATAGTGTGGGTCTATGCAAGTTTCAAACCCAAAATGCTTTCACTTGAGGGGAGGTATTCGAAAATAATATAAATCATATTATGGGGCCTCATCTAACAGCTTAAATTTTTAGGTAAGATGGATCTTTAACACTATAAACCACTTGCAGCATGTTGGAAGGCTCAAAGATTCAAAATTTAGTCTCCCGAACATGCTGCAGAACATCAAAACAGGAATCTGTTGTACCCTTTCCCTCCCATTTCTAGATCCTATTAAAATTTGAAGGAACACAGGGTTCTGCGTATAAAATAAAGCATGGTGGTCATAATTCCTGATATGATTCCAATGCAGCTCAATATCCCAAACTCATTCTTATTATTAAATCATGCTCAAATGCAGAGAGATGTCATGCCAAATTATGGTGCTTCAAAGTACGAATGAAAAGATGTTATTCTGTAACAGGTTTGAACTCCAAAGCAAAATTCAAGTCAATTCAAAAGATGTTATTTCACAGGAAATCACCGGCTAGGAAGTTAATCTTTCTACATAATTTGTATGACCTATCATAATCACTACGATAAAAGTTATTGATCAAATCAATTGTCAATATTTATCCTGAATGGGATATCTACAAACTACAACATATAAATTATAGCAACACATTAAGAGAAATAAATTATGAAAAGAAAAGGATAGTAGCTGAAACTGCAAATGCCAGTGAAGAACTCACCTGAGAGTAAGGGAAGCCGGAAAAATGAAACCAAGGCAAACTGCAGCAGTTGCTCCGGTGAATTGGAATGCGTCCCAGATGCTTGGAATGAAATTTGCACCCAAGAAGATTGTAGCGATAAGCCCAATGGTGATAAGTGCAAACCTCATGTTTGCCTGATGAAAAGGTCGTGCTGAAGGAAAGAGTAGGCCATCCAAGTTGAGTCGTAATGGAAAGAAGACAATTGGAAACACTAGCATAAGATGAGCGGCATAGCTAACACGAACGGCATCGTTAAGCAGAGAACTGTAGGGAATGCCGAGGTCCATATCAAAGTTGGCAAGCACATCATCAAGAGTTCCATCACCAAATAGAAGGAACCCAAAGATGCTTGTCATTATGTACACACTTGAGCATAAAGCAAGTGCTGTTCGCACAACTGGTTTTAATCTGAGTAGAGTCTTCAAGTTCATTATCTATGCTGTGAACTGGAAATGACACACTCAAAGATCAGTACTTTAATCACTGGTTTAAATTCAGGTCAGGTTTTACAGATCTATAACCAATCATAAGGACAGATATTACCAAATTTAACTAAAAAGGTTATCAAGTAGAATTATGATGGGAAAGTGTTCGGTTCATGAGCAGACAAACAATCTGAATATTGCAAGACAATCACTCAGAATTCAGACTACATGGGAAAATTCTTAATATGCTGCTTAAAATAGAGAATACATGTATCTTCAACTTTGTTTTTTCGGAGGGTGTTGCTAGCAATTGCTAAGAGTGTTACTACTCCCCAAGATATTCATCAGCCGACATCCTATTTTTATCAATCACCAATTCTAAGAAGACAGGATTAGGAAACTTTAGCTCCCAAGTGAGTTTGAGATAAATATTGCATACCATTGTAATGACAGATAAATGCAGTGACAAGAACAGGGACTGTAGTGAAGAGTTTCCAGAAGGATGTCAGATCTGTAACATCGGGCATCAATCTGGGCATTGCTATACTTCCATTTAACAGCTTGACGATTGTGATCCCCACAGTGATGACAAGAAATACAACTGCTAGAGCGACTGACAAGGCAGATGTATAGCTTAAGGAATCTGCAAAGATAAATGGCAAAATCACTCTCCATATGAAGAAACAGATATGAAGGGCAAAACAACGATGCAATTACTAATACAAGCAACTAAATGTTAATATGGGGATAAAATGGTGCTGGAAAAGATATAATTTTCACATTCCACATAACAAAGCAAGCAAAATAGCAGGACAAGTCAATCAATAATATATGCTATATTGAAGTGAAAAGCATTCATATCAAGCATAGTTTACAGGTCAACGAACAAAAGACTAGAACTTTTTATATTAATCCTAACCCTTTCAAAATAAAAAGAAACTTTAAAAGAGGAAAGGCATGTTATCATCCATTTTACAATTTACGCTCTTCCTGTAGCTCCTTGTACATCGAAAGTTTCCTGTAAATAATTGCTCTTTTACTAATAAGAGGAGGAAAAAAGGAACTACTAGTAAAGAATGCCATCAGACCACTCCAAATCACCAGAACCTGTTCAAAGTGCCAAAAGTATGGAGATGTAATCCCGTGATTCGGCGTCAAAAATTGCTAAATCATTTTTTTTCCTTTGGAGTTGATGAAGATACACATGGGGGAAAAAAAGCAGCAGCAGCTAACACATAAACTCTTTCTGATCGAGTACATGACAACTTACCAATTCGCTTAAAGCAAGCCAGTGGAGAAAATACAAAAAGTGTTGTGATAAGAAGAACAAAGGCACGGGCGTTCCACCAGTGTTCTCCAAACCACCCTTCAAGCACACCTGCATGGTGAGCTCCACTTGAAGATGTTCCAGACAGCACATCACCTTCAGTTAAGCAAACACAAAACAAATTTCAGGTCTTACAACTAAAACTCAGCATGATCCAAGTGGAACAAAAATAAGAACCACAAAAACATAAACAAAACAAAGCAGAAAAAAAATCCACTGACAACATATAACTTCACGAGAACATGAGGCGGTTATTGAGAAAATAGAAATATAGCAACAATTTAACGACACAAATGATGGAAAGTGCTCATACCAATAATAATCATGTACACAATGAGTACACCAATGTTATTGATTAAAACAGCAACTTGCAAGAGAATCCTTCCAGTCTTTCCAAAAGCATCCCCCATAAGTCCTCCATAAGAAGCAGACTTCCCTGCCCTGCTAAACCTCAGCAACAATTCAATAGAAGCCTCTGTCAAGAAGGCCATAAAGATGATCAAGGCAACCCCGAGAACCAGGCCTAAGACTTTCATGGTGGCCGGCAATGCCATGATTCCAGCACCAACTATTGTAGTCGATAAATTAAACACCGCCCCAGTAAAGGAAGCTCCATTAAACTCATCAAAACCAGCATCCTCTTGCCTTTTTGGCAATAAAGGAGCATTCTCATCAACGGGCTTGATCCTCTTTGATTTCCTCTCCTTCTTTGGAGGATTATTTCCAATTGTCATCTTTCTATTCTCTTCAAATAATTTATCCAAACACAATTTCAAACTTTACACAAAATCTACAAAGCAGCTGAGCCTCCAGGTATCTACTGCAAAGATATCTGTGACAATAAAAAGAAGGAAAAAATCCAAATCAGCTTCAAAATTGTACAATAAATGAAGCTTGAATATTAAATTCAAATCATCAAAGCTGTACCTTTTTAAACTGTAAAGACAAAAGCTATGATCTTTGTTATCAAAACAAAAACCCCAGATGGCCAAATCTTTAAATTCACCAAAACAACGACTAAAACAATCAATTTCCAAAGATGAAACAACAGCTACTGAAGACCCGGAGGAGAAACAATCAAAGATTGCGAGCTTTAAAAGACGAGGATTTGACAGAACCACAGGAGCCAAATGTAAGAAGATAAAAACTAGTGGTGTTTATTACAAAGAGAAAGGGGGAGATGTCATATGTTTGATGTCTTGGCTCTTGATCTATAAAAGAAAGAATCAATCAATCAAAAGAAAGAAAGAGAAAGAGAGCCACACACGCAACAGCCAAAAAGAAAGAAAATTGTCGTATGTTCAGTTCTGTCTGTAAAATGATCATATATAAAGAAGAAATGACTAAGGTTGAAAAATGATGATGCCTGCAAGGAAAGAGCAGTCTTTTTCTTGTGGCATACTTGGATTTTTTTTCTGTAGAATTCTAACTGTCGATATGGTGGTTACTTACTGTAAAACTGTAATGATGATTTTGGAAGAACTGTTATTGAAAATTAATGACAGCAAATAATGTCTCTGTCCTGACATCAGACAGCAGCATTATAGGTTGTTCATGTTATTTTCTTTCTTTATGGTGTTTTAGCGGATAACCAGGTACGGCACACGTTATGCTGCGAGTTTATAACTCGTTTTATAAAACAATAATATTTAAGTGATATAAATATGTTTTTTTAAAATAAAAATAATTATTAATTTAAACTATAATTTTGACTGAGACTGAGACTGATACTGGGACTGATGAATTAATTTTATTTTTATTAAACAATTAAAAATATTAAACAAACTACTATTTTTTTTAAAAAAAAAAACACGACACCTTCGAAAAGAACATTGAGATTATTAATTGAAAAACAAATGAGGTGTCCAATAAACACTAAAAACCGAAACGGAGAAAAAACCAGGTACACGAAATATTTAAAATAATAAAATAAACTTAGACGGGAGGGTGAAATTAAAAAATATATATAAAAGGGTCAAGTGAAAAAATTAAAAATTAAAAAATAAAGATCAAATTAAAAAGCATAATACGTTACAAATTGGAATCCAATGACCAGATTGAAAGGAAACAAAAATATTATTTAAGATTCAAGGAGAAGAAAAAACCAAATCAACAATATTTATTTTTTAGAAAAGAAAAAAGAAATCACTAGCTACAAACCACTTACCGATTGATAACATGTGTCACGCCTATTAAAAGTATACGTGGGGGCGCATCTAACTACCCAACAAAATGGTATGGTTTTAACTATTGAAAGCCGCCACACATGCCAATAGTTTTTAAGATTTAGAGGTATTTTGTCTTGTATTTTATAAGTGATTTTAAAAAAAATATATATTTTTTTAGTTTTAAATTTAAATTAAAAAATTTAGTGTTTTTAAATTATTTTGATGTATTGATATTAAAAATATTTTTTAAAAAAAATATATTATTTTAATATATTTCTAAACTAAAACAACTTTAATTATACTCTCAAACAAGTATTTAATATGAGTTTATTTTTATAAAATACAATAATGTCTTTGATAAAACAAAAAAAAACCTTGAAAAAACATAAAATATCTATATTAATCAAAAAGCTTTGATTTTTTTACATAATGGACATTTTAGTATTATAGAAGTAACTTAATATATATATATATAAAGACTACAAGCATATAATCTTTTGTCTCCAAAGGCAATTTAGTTATTTAACAAGTATGATTGAAATTGTTTTTAAAAATTTATTTTGTTTAGAAATATAATAAAATAATATTTTTTTTTAAAAAAAAGTTTTTACATCAGTATATCAAAATATCCAAAAATACATTTTTTTTTAATTTAAAGTAAAAAGTAAAAATAATTTTTATTTTTTTTCAAAAATATTTTTAAAATATAATGACAAACCTTAAAAATAAAGAGTAGCAACAAGCTGCATGGGAAAAAAAAACAATTATTGGTGTGAAAACAAAATAATTGATAACGGGTAATTTTATTTTATTTGACCAAAGCATATTCAACTTAAACTTAAAATAAAATAAAATAAAATAAAATAAAAACAGAAAAGTAGTATCGCAAGACCACGAATCAGAAAAGTCAAAAATCCAACGTGTTACATGTGAAGGTCGAAATTTATTAATATAAAAACAAAACTATATAATGGAGGTTGGACCGACGAGGACAAATAAAGCCATTGATCATTCCCTTTAAAAAGGCAAACTGAAAGGAACAAAGAGATGGGAGATTTGCTTCCTCATTGACACCCACTTTCTACCTCAAGAGTTCACACTTCAGTTCCCTTACCATGAGTTGTCCAATTATATTATCCTCAATTGTAGTGTGTTTTGGTTAATTAATTTCAAGGTTAATATCGACAATAAATTATTAAATTTCATTGAATATAAAATATATGAAATATTAAAACGATCTCAAAAATTAATTGAAAATACTAATTGGCTATAAAAATAAAAAAATATACTTGGTTTAGGAAATAAATTAAAGTTTAAAATTTACAAATATAGTCAATTAAGGGGGGTGAATGATCGATATTTAAACACCCCAAGAGGCACCGAATCCAATTTTTTATTTTATTTTATTTTAAAGCATATAATGAAAAACTAATACGATATCTGTTTATTATTATAATTGATTAAGTATTAAAATAATTGTTTATAAATTTTTATTCTTTTAAAAATAAAAAATATTCTAATTTATGCCAAATTTTATTAGGACGAAAACCCTAAACTTTTCATTAAAATATTTTAATTAGAATAAAAGCTTTTATATATAATATAGTTTTTGCATCCATTTCATGATGATTGATCCACCATTAAAGTCTAATAAATTCTAAATTGTAATTACTATTTAATTTAAAATCCACGTCACATATTAAATTTTAAATATATTTTATAATGTTTTTCTCCTTTCCCGAACATTCTGTTAGAAAAAAACGAAAAGAAAATAAATTATTTAATACCAAGAGCCGTCCTAGCCCTAATTCTTCCTGGCCTTTCATGCCTTCCTAGCCGCAGCTAGCACCAAACCAGGGACATGTCTCGTCATGGATGAGCCAAAACTCGTGAGGTCACCACTAGGGGTGTTGACAAGACACCTTGTCCTGAACGGCTGGTCACATACGGGTTCTTTTACTCTTAATTTTACATTGCATTAGAAATATGATAATCCTTTTAATTCTCGAAAAAAATATATTCAAGTCCAAGAAAAAGATTTTCCTATATATTATTTTCTTGGGATGGACATAGTTTTTCATGTGTAATTTATGCAACATGCAATTAACAAGGTAGTAAACCACCATGTGAAATTGATTAATGTAGATGTTCAATTTAGTTTACACACAATTCGACTAATTTTTCGGATCTTAAAATTAATGATTATGTAAGTCTCTGGTGATTATTATATTAACATTTACAAGACTGAGTGGATCACATGGGAGCAACAATAAGGCAAAATCACTAATTGACATCCATGGTTATACATTCATTTTGGTCATCTCAAAATCTTGAAAGAAAGAACTGTGTTGCAAAAACCTGAAAGTACTCATCTCCAACAAGCTACGCGTCTCCACTTGGAGTCTCATTAAGATAGCACCAGCAGGTGTGTGGGCCAGTGGTTGAAGGGGAGCTCCCTCCTTCACAGGACGCAAGTTCGATTCCCAGTGGGAGTGGGAGTGGGAGCTGGAGGGTCCTCCCCTCTTGTTCTTGGGTCTATTCCTGTGCGGTATGCCTATCACCCCCGCGGTGCCTTACATGCTCACTGAGCTTACAGGATGTTCAGTGAGTTCGGGGAATATTTGAGATGCGCGTAAGCTGGCCCGGACACCCCGGTCATAAAAAAAAATAGCCTTGAGTCATCCGCACCAATTCGAGTTTTCTGTCTTTTGGAAACATAGAGTCTAACCTAATCTTAAGCAAATGATCTTTGTGCTATTGCCTAAACTTCATTAATTAGAATAACCTCAAATTATCTTTATTAATGAAATTATTTATTGTGTTGTATGAACTATGCATGAAAAAAAACTTATAATGATGATTTTATAATATGTTCTAACAATTTAAATTCATATATATTATATTTTTAATGTCAAGTTAAAAAGCATTTTTTATGACCTTCATCTTAACCATAAAAAATCACAAACTTTAGCCCTGATTAACATTACATTTCAAAAATGATTTTGAAAGAATTTGAAAAAAAATATTTTTATATTTTACTTCAATTTTTTTTTTGTATTTTAGATTATCTTCATGCGCTTATGTCAAAGATGATTTTTAAAAAATAAAAAACTATCATTTTGATAAATTTCTAATCGAAAAGCATTTTTAAAAGTACTCTCCACTACAATTCTAAACAATCACTTAAGCCCTGTTTGAGATTGTATTTCAAAAACTCTTATGAGAAAAAAATGATTTTTATTTTATTTTTTACTTTAAATTGAATATTTTGTGTTTTTAAATTATTTTCTTAATAATAAAACACTTTCAAAAGTAATCTTCATCATACTTCCAAACAGTCACTTAAGCCCAGTGTGATATTACATTGAAAAATATTTTTTTATTTTATTTTTTATTTAAATCAAATAATTTTTATGCTTTTAAATTATTTTCATGTACTGATAATAAAAATATTAAAAAAAACAAAAAAACATTATTTAAATATTTTTTTTAATATATATATTTTTTATACAACTCAGCGATACAGTTATACCTCTCAGCGATACACTTATACCTAATCTTTGATAATAATTGACGAGCTTGAGGTTGATGTAATAATGGAGATGGGATCCAAGAGAACCGTCAGTCTGTCACGTAAACCAGAAATAGTCATGTCACTGTCGACAATTCTAACAAGTAAGGGGACTGGAAAATATTATAATCAAGTGGCATCCACCTCGGCAATTATGTCCTTATTTATTACAAGTGGCATCCACCTCGGCAATTATGTCCTTATTTATTACAAGTGGCATCCACCTCGGCAATTATGTCCTTATTTATTACAAGTGGCATCCACCTCGGCAATTATGTCCAAATCTAGTAATAAATTTGGAGACCATTTCCCCAACCCCATTAGTTAAATCTTGTCCTTTTCTTTCTCTTTAACCATAGGAAGGCTTGATCACCATGATCAATCATGCTGCACTGAGATAAAAAAAAACATGGAAGACCTCTTAATCATGATTACGCATTACTATTGACCTCTTAATCATGATTACGCATTATTATTATTCTATAATAAACATGAGGTTATGGTTGAACCAGCTGAAAAGAACTTCATGATTTGAGATCCCTTGGAATCTAGACCACACGATTCAATGGAATGACCTCATACATTATTAGCTTCACGGGTTGCAAGTTTATTGATTCATGAGAGATGTCTCAGATTAATTTATTACTAGTTATTGTTTATACGTAATTTAGATTAAACGAGCGAATTTGCCCGCTCTGCTGGGCTTTTTTATATATGTAGAAAATTGATTGATTTTATAAATGTTGTATTTTGTTATTTTAATATTTAATTGGTAAAATTATAATTGATAAAATCTGTTAAAAATGGTTTTTTTCAACAAAAAAATGATTGAATATTGCTATTGCTAAAAAACTTTTGATAAAATTTGTTATAAAATTTACTAAGAAGGTGAAATGATTTGTTAGATACTTGTTGTCACGGAAACTCTAGTTAAAAAAAAAACACAAAAAAAGAAATCAGTTTAAAAAAAAGACTTGAACATGACGGTTATTAAAAAATTAAAAAAAAATGTTAAAAAAAGGTTATCGTTTATTAAAAGAACCAAAAAAAGAGTATAAAATAAAAATTTAAATTCAAAGCTAAAGCCAAAGTTATATTTATAAGATTTATTAATCATATTACTATATTAAATGTATTCAAGAATACTGATATTAATTTTTTTTTTTGCAAGAAATCGTAGGTCATTTTTTTCTCTATCTATATATTTTTAGGCGATAATATTCAATAAATATTAAAACATATAATCAGTCTTACATACTTTATAGTGTAATCGAAATGGGAAGTGGGTCGTAGATTTTTTAAGTGTAGATAATTAAGATAAATTTGTCAAAAAAAATTTATGAGTTGCCTTTTTCCTCTTGTAATATTAGATCTGACACATTATAAATAAAAATATTATAATTTGTTTTTAGAAATAAGCCTCAAGTTTTTTGCGTGCTATAATTACTTATCTGTCGTCTAAAAAAACAGTGTAATCAAAACGGGAAGTGACTCGAATATTTTTTAATTGTAAATAATCTAGGTAAATTTGTCATTTTTTTTAGTTGTAATTTTTGCCCAGTAATATTAGATATGAAATATTAAAAACCAAAATATTATAAATATTTTTTAAAAAATAAACTTTAAAAAACGGAGCACAAAATTAAAATTCGAAGACTTTTTTTTTAGTTTTGAAAAGATTTATTCTTTGTATTATTATATTAAATGTATTACACTGTTGAAAAAACAAAAAAAAAGGTAGACGTGCACCGCGATGCATCGGAGCAAATTGTCAATGCATAGTGACTATGAGTCACGGGCTACAGTAGAAAACTGAGTTGTTTTAGTTCTTTAGGTAATAAAAGAAAATAATAATGAGCCCAGGGATTATTCGCGGCGCGCTCAGTTTGCTAGGAAAAAAAATATACTTGGGAAAAAAGAACCGTGGTGCGTGTAAGCTGACCCGGACACCTCTGTTAAGGAAAAAAAATGTATAAGTAGCCAAACAAAATAGGAAAAAAAATATATAAAAAAAAAAGTTGATCCAGAGATTAGTCGTGGTGCACGTAAGTTGGTTTGGACGCTTTAGTTATTTAAAAAAAAAAATGCTTGTTTTTTGGAAAAAAATAAAAACAACAACCAGTTATTAAAAAAATTCATTTTTTTAAGAAATTTTATTTTTTTTGCAAAAAAAATAAAAACAACAACCAGTTATAAAAAAAAATCATTTTTTTAACAAAAAAAACATTTTAAAAAAAATAAACAGTTCTTAAAAAAAAACAAATCAGATTTGTAAAAAAAAAACAAAAACCAGTTATTAAAAAAAAAATTAAAAAAATTAACCATTTTTTTTAATTTTTTTTTGTTTTTTCAGTTCTTAAAAAAAAAAAAAAAAAACACATTTTAGTGTCCGAGCGGTTTGAACTCGCGCGCGCCTGTGTTGGTAGCGCGCGGACAACCGCTCCAGCAAAGCTTCTGATTTGTCATTTTCACCATAAAAAATACAAAAAGAGTCCTTGTGTAAAAAAAACAAATTATAAAAAAAAAAGTGGATCCGGAGATTAGTCGTGGTGCACGTAAGTTGCCCTGGACACTTTAATTATTAAAAAAAAATTTTTTTTGTAAAAAAATAAAAACAACAACCAGTTATTAAAAAAAAAATTTAACAAAAAATACAATTTTTTTTTTTGTTAAAAAATAAAAACAATAGCCAGAAAAAAACATTAAAAAAAAAAAACAAATCAGATTTGTAATAAAAAAAACAACAAACTGTTTTTTTTAAAAAAAAAACCAAAAACAAAAAACAAAATTAGAAAAAATAATTCTTTTTCAAAAAAATAATTCTTTTTAAGAACTGAAAAAAATAATAATTGAAAGGTCTATTGCAGCCAATCCATTGAAAGGTGAAGGCAACCCGGCCCCTGAACTGCTAAAAGAAAGCAACGAATGGGTAGAAATGGGTATGCAATTTGGAAAAATAACATTTGAAAACGAAAAAAGAATTCGATGGCCGAGCGTCTCGAACTCGCGCGCGCCTGTGTTGGCAGCGCGCGAGACAGCCGCTCGGCCAAAGCCTCTCATGTGGTTATTTCCACCGTAAATATTACAAAAAGAGTCTCGAGTACGAAATAAGAATTCGGTGGCCGAGCGTCTCGATCTCGCGCGCGCGCGCGAGACAGCCGCTCGGCCAAAGCCTCTCATGTGGTTATTTCCACCGTAAAAATTACAAAAAGAGTCTCAGTGTAAAAAAAAAAAAAAAGGTGCACAAACTCGCGCGAAGCAGGGAGACAAATATCCACTCCACAGTGTTTTCAGTCTACGTGAACAGTAGAAACCGAGTTGTTTTAGCTCTTTAGGTAATAATATTTTTTATAATAAATAAATAAATAAATACGCAAGCTTGTCAAATGTTTTTTTAAATCTAATTGTAAATTATAAAGTCTATGCATGTATTTAATTAAATATATTGAGAACCATCTATGCCAATAAATATAAAAAACAAGGTATTAATTTTTTATTCAACACGTCTCGTTATAGGTCGAATAATTTTCTTATAACGCAAAAACAAGTAATGTATAAGTTTTATTAACTTGTTTCCTTCCTCTGCACCAGGGTTCAAGTCCCACCATGCACGTCTGTCATCCCCGCGGTGCCTTACATGCTCACTAAGTTTGCAGGATATTCAGTGAATCCGGAGATTAGTTGTGGTGCGCGTAAGCTGGCCCGGACACCGCGGTTATAAAAAAAAAACATGTTTTTTTGACATCGAGTAACAATTATAACTGCGAATAAAAAAGTCAATGAAAATCTTAGCATGCTCCACCCTAAGTGTATGATTATTCTAACACCTTGGTGATTTCTATGCTCGTACTAGAAAAATTATCAATTAAAAAAACTATTATTTTAATTAGTAGTTATAGTACTACTCTTGACTAAATTTATAATTAACAACAAAATCCATGCTAAAAACCCAAATATCCCACAAAACAATGAGCTAAATGTTTCTCAAATAAAATATCCTAAATACCTTTATTCGAAATCATTAATCTTTTGATTTTTCAGGGTATTTTAGTTATTTTATTGTTGACTTAACCCTGAATAAATAATGATTGACACCCCCTCGTTAAATTACTAAAATAACTACGATCCAAAAACATGTAATTTCCCTTCATGGAAATGACAGAACATTCATTATATAGTAGCGGTGAAATATAGTTGTTTGTTGGGATTCAAACAACAGCTAAATTTCCTTTTCACATGTGCCGGTGTCCGAGGCACGAGAGAAATTATGGGGAGTGATGGTGAAGGGTGTGGGCCCATGAGCCCCCATGGCCCAGGAAAAAGTCATAAGAAAGCAAGGAATGGGCCCCCCTGGTTTCACCATCAAACGATCATTTTCGCTTGGACGCGGGGACACGTAAGAGAGGGATTTTTGGTGATAAATATTATTATTATTTTTTAAATATTTTTAATATTAATATATACAAAGGCTCCATTTCTACAAATTTCTTTCCTAGAAAGGTGCTCGATACGCGTTGAACATAAGATAGAGCACCGGTGTGGACTAGAGAGCCTGTTCGGCTCAGCGTTGCAACCTGTGTTTTGTCGCAATTTAAAAAAAAAGTTATTTTAAATAAATATATTTTGGTGTTTTTAGATTATTTTGATGTGTTGATATCAAAAATAATTTTTAAAAAATAAAAAAAAATATTATTTTGATGTATTTCGGCATGAAAAACACTTTGAAAAACTACCGCAACCGCACTCCCAAACAAACCTATAGCATGCACCCAAGTCTAACGTGGATGCTTATCTAATATCCATGTGGTCTAATCTACGTAGCTATCCATGTTTGAACGATTTTTTATTTTTGAAATGTTCAAAGTATTTTCAATAATTTTAATCAAATTTAAAATTAGTGAATCAATTAAAATTCTATAGTAATTTTGACTAATATAAAACATTTATTATTATTATTATTATTAACATCGAAACTAGTTTAAGTCTCTCTTGGTATACCAGTTATGGTGCCATGAAGTTTGGTCAGAAGACGTATGCTCTTGCAGTCCTAACAGGCTGCCTCGATGTTTTATATTCAAGGACATTATGATTATTGAAACCTTATTATTAAAAATATCCTAATTTTCGTAGGGTTTTAGCTTATTTTTTTAATTAATTAAATGATAGCACATGTTTTTGAATCGGTCAAGAATAATTTTATTTTTAAATAATATTAAGAATACACTCTCTAATAATCGGGCTGATATATGTAGAAGAATAAATTTAGAATGTCAAGAAAAGAAGCAATATTCCTTCACCACTATAGCTAACTTTTAGGTTTAATTTTAGCTAATTAGCACGTTTTATATTGCGATGTAAGATGTTTCGCGACTATATATATATATATATAAATAATTGTTTTATTTTTATGTTTAGTATTAACTATCAAAATTATAAATAAATATTTTTATACAGATAAATTCAGGTACGATCTTATGATCTGAGTCTTAATTTTTTTTTATATCATGTTAAAATCACAATTTTGACAACCTTACATGGATGACTTGAGGAAGATAAAAAAAAAAAGTAAAACACAAAAATTCAGCCTATTAGGATCCAGAACATGGACCCAGAACTTTCTTCACTAAATCTAGATTGGGCTTCATTTGGGCTTCGATAATTGCAAGAGTGGGCCACAGAAGAAATCAAATCAGCCTATTAGGGTTTTGGTCCTTGTGATTCATCTCGATCTCCTTATCAGTGTTGGATTGCACGTGTTGTGTTGTGTTTGGTCCACATAAGATGAATTTTTGTAAATCATCATCATTATCTTCTACATTCTTACAAAAAAAAACTATTTTCAATCTCTATATTTTACTTTTAATGATATTTTAGTCCTCATTAGAAATTCTTGGACCCTCTAGTTTTATGGTATACACAATCTTCAATAAACCCCTAATATTCATTTTTAATAGTCTATAAATTAAAATAAATAAATAAATAAGTAGTAAAAGATAATGATTTTTTTCCATTTTATTATTTCAATTAACACTAGTTTTTTCTTGGTAATAACTTTGAATGGGAGAAGATTTGAAGCAAGCATCCTTAATTATTTTTATACCCACAATAAAAAAGAAAAACGAAAAAACAAAAAATACAAGCACACGCCAAATCGAAATTAAAATCGAAGCCTTTCTCCAAAATTATTGACAAAGAAATATTATTAAATGCAGTTAAAAAAGAAAGAGGGAAAGAAAACACGTGTCACTCTCTCGAACTGGAGGGACAGGTGTGAAGAAGTCCTAAAATCACGTTAACATGAGGATGTGAAGTTTGCACCTTCGTTTTTAACTGGCCTGTCTGCCTTCAACCCCGCTATGTCTGTGAAGAAGACAGGCATCATTAACCAGTAGCAACAGCCGACAACAAGAAGTAGACTGTTGTTGTTTACCTCTTTGATCAACACTACACCTATATTCTCTTCTTTACAGTACTTACTATTTACCTGTCAGCACAACTCAGCCTCGTCTTTCTAAAGGGTACCCTCTTCAATCATTTATGTCTTTTCTCTTCTTCTCTCGTCGAGAGTGACAGAAAATTATGTGGGCATGTCAGATTCTTTTTCGTTCTGTTCAGTTTTTCCTTTTTGGCATATCCGAGGTTTTTTTTTTAAAATACAGTTATGGGAAGATTGTTGTTGTTTATTAGAGTTTGAGATGGAGATAAGACTGATTTAATATTGCATAATTGTTTTTGGTTTTTTTGAGTTTTTCAGATTAGAGGGTTTTTGTTTTGTTTTTGCAGTGGAAGGAAGTGATCCTGATGTGGATTAGTTAATGATCTTGAAATTATTATCGAAGTTCTTTCATTGAAGGGATGGATATATTTTTTTAATTATTATTCAATGAATCAATCATAAGCCGAAACTGGAACCTAAGGAAGCCTGAGTGAAACAATAACCAAGTCTAGAAATTTGAAGGGTAGGCGCGATTGTCTTGCTTGCTTGCTCTGATGAATGGGAGGTAAATGAAGTGAGACATGATTGTGAGTGGGATTTGGAATGAGGAGGTAGATCTAGTTAGATTTAGATTTCAGTGTGAACTATCTTTTGTAATGTTGAAAGCATGAGTTTTATTACAGTAAGCGGGCCTTTGAGATATTTAATTGCTGCTACGAAAATAAATTGCATCTAATTTTTCTTGTGAAGTGCTGGAATTGGTTATTCACTTTGGATCGTGACCCGGTCCTATTATTTTATTTGTTTAGAGGAGAACAATGGCAATAGTCTTGCACTTGGAATTATGCAGCACATCTTTGAGAATATTGAGTTTACTACATAGTGATGAATTGTTGTTAGGATGTAAGGTATATGAAATTAGGGACTGGCTTATGCAATGATTAGGTTATTTTGAAGCTGAAATTAGACTGTGATCCACAGAATTAAGTTTACTAAATAGTACCGTGGCTACCTAATAAACAGGGCTTCTAAATATGAAAATAACTGGAATGATACAATGGCCATTTAAAACAGCCCCCCCTAGCCAAGTCATCTAAGTAAATGATGGTGGTATTTTTGGAGTTTTAATGGATCCTTGGTATATGTATGAAACACTTGAAGATGTAGTCCCTTACCATCTTTATATGCCATATTTTGATGAGGGGCTGTGCTGGTCTACCCAAGAAATTGACTAGAAATGATACCACTACTATTGCAGAGTCCCTAAGTGAAGTTGTGTAATGGTAATGGTGATGTTATCTTTTATGTGATAGAGTTCTGAGGCATTTGGGATATGAATCATAAGAAGTATATTTTTGAGGTTGTAGCGTGTATTGTATACAGCATTTTATATCAATTTCTGATGTTGATTTGGGCTGGCAGCAAGTTGGCTTGGATCTCATTTAAGAATAGCACTAACACTTATTAAAGACTTGTGGTAGTTGATCATCTTGTATAGAACCCACACAAATTAAACAATAACACAAAATAACGGCACTCAAAATTTATTGTGATTACCCCTTCAGGCCACAACTGTTACTGAATTTTTGTTTCTAAACCTCCAAGACTACCTCACACTCACAAACCCAAAGTCCCAATCAAACCCAAGACTTTCACAACAAAATATATCAAGATTTCCAAACGGCAAGACAACAACTTACACCAACAATACTTCTTCTCAAATAGCAAATTCCTACGCTATATTCTCTCACCTGCTTGGCTGCCACAAAACCTTTCCCCTTGCTCTATTCGGCTGATAATCTTTTCTTAGCACAACATACTTGTTTTACATTTACCCCTAGTCTGTGAAAATCCCTTCTTTTCCTTGTAAACTTTGTAATATAAGGCATCTATATATTATATCATAAGGGGTTTAATTGGGTATGGTAAGGTGTATTTAACTTTCATGCATTATTTGGAAAATCAAGTGACAACACATCAAGTTGTGTATGCAGCTTGACTTTGAGATCATGTTTAGCCTTGAAAGATGTGGTTATGAAAACCTTTACTTAATATTTCATGCCTTTGGACTTGCTCACCAGTTGTGTGTGAGCCCTGCTCAAATTACGTTGGAGCATTATGTTTATTGCTGTAGAGTAAGGTCAAGCAAATTGTTCATTGTTTATAGTTCAAGTAAGAAGTAAAATAAGCAGCCTTTGATGTTTGTAATGCAATGCTGTTTTTCTTAGTATCTGTTATCTTATGGCACGCTACTATTATTTAGCAACATCATTAGTGCCATTTGTAATTGTCCTGTTAGCTTATCTATTATATAGCAATAATACTAGCGCCATCTTATAATTGTCGCGAGTAGCACTGATTTATTTATTTATTATTTAATGGGCATTGATCACCATTTGTGTGCTTATCCCAGTACCTACTAGCTTATGACATGCTATCATTTAGCAATACTCATTAATTCCACCGACACTTGTATTCTGAGTAGCATCATTTCCATTCATTTTATTTACTATTTTAATGGTTGATACTCAGGTTTTGAGACTGCTAGAAGGACAAGTGTGCAATGAACATGGATACTGATTTTGTACATGCAGTTAATGTTTCTCTTGAAGATGTTGGAACTCGTGATCTGGATGTTGAGTCAGATAAAATTGACTTAGTTGTAGAGGCATCTTCTAATGGAGACACGAGTAGAGAATTAGAAACTGCAGGTGGGATTCTGATAGGAGCTGAATTAGATTTGGCTTGCGTTGCAGAGAAGTTGGTTAACTTAACCGTGCTTATGATGCATGTTGCAACCAAAGAAACTGATTTTGAAGCCTTTGCCTCATCTAATGATGTATTGGCTGATTCAGTGGAGAAGGCCTTGGAATTTGATTTCTTGTCTGAGATTTTGGACACTGAGGCAATGGAACTGGATAAGTTAATGATGAATATACAAGAAAATATTTTTGAGGTTGGTGGAATAATATCATCAAATGGACCAGGGGGAACTTTCATGGCACTGGAAGAAAAGTTGCGTGATTCTCAAGAATCATTGAAGCAGTCAAAAGATCAAGTCTCAGAGATTAGGGCACAATCTGTCAAGTTCCAAAGGACATTTTCATGTCTTCATGGGGAAGAAAATGGTAAGCAATAATAGATTCCAAAAATTAAATTCAACTTATTTGTATTTACACTTGCTTTGATGCTGGGCTGCCTTAGAAAACAAACCCAGGCCAATATGTTTGTTCTTGAATTGTGCAGCCTGCTGGTTGGTTTTTATGTGTGTTTATGCAGGTATTTTGGAACTATGCATGCAATATTTTCGGGGAATTCTTTATTTGACAGGCTGATCTTGCTGCTTTGGAAACTGATGTTTGACTAATAAATAACTTTTTGCTTTTTTATTTCACTGTTTTTAACTTTGGTGTCAAGGAAAGATCAATTACATGCTGTAATTATCTTACTTCACATTCTTATGTGTGCATTTTAACAGGGAGCACTGACAAGGGCTCAAACTTCTTAGAAGACAACCAACTGTCAAGCATGACTTCAAAGATCAACATGCAAACTGCAGAACAACAAAGGCATTTCTTGAGGATGCTGGAGAAGTCCTTGGCAAGAGAGATGGACTTTGAAAAGAAGCTAACTGAATCAAGACGACTTGAAGAAGAGCTAAAAGATAGAGTACTCTCTATCCAGCAAGAAGTATTCTTCATAGAGGAAGAAACAATGGATGTTTATGAAAAATGGTTTGAAAAAGAAAATGCTGCTGAGGTTTTAATGGGGATTTCAAAAGAACTACTGGGACGACTCCAAATATTCCAGTTAAATTTGAATGGTTTAATGAAGAGAGAAGCTGAGTTAAGATCAAAGCTTGAAAATTCTATTGAACAGCTGGAAGCTAAAGAAATTGCTTTGCAGAAGTTTGATAGCAACAATGCAAAACTCAGTCTGCTTGTAGCAAAGACTGATAGCTTAAAAGCCAGCTTGTCAGAAGCTGAAAATAATTTAGTCCTTGCTAATTCTGAGACCTTCACTTTGAGGGAGAAAGTGACTTCACTTGAGAACCAGCTGAGAGAATCTGAATTTCAGCTGTCTGCAAAGGTCTCTGCGGATAGAACAACTCAGGAGCAGCATAATGCTTTAGGTTCTGAAATCAATGAAATGAAGAATGTAACTGATACCGTGAAAGAAACACTATCTAAAGCAGAAAGCAGGGCAGACAATGCAGAAGTCAAGTTAAAGTTATTGGAAGAGACTAACATGAAACTTGATGAGGAGTTGGGCCATCTTAAAGACACTTCCGAGAGGGTTGATTTCTTGGAGAGAGAGCTGAGGGAATCTGATTTTAGGCTCCGGCATGCTGTGGCATCTGCAGATGCCAGTCAGGAGAAGGAAAATATGCTGTATGCTACAATTAGAGATATGGAAAATGTAATTGAGGGCTTGAAGTCAAAAGTTTCAAAAGCTGAAAGCCATGCAGACAGTGTGGAGGATAAGTGCATCATATTATCTGAAACTAATGCAGATCTAAATGAAGAATTGAGCTTCTTGAGAGGCCGACTTGAATGCTTGGAGGCATCTTTGAATCATGCCGAGGAAAAAAAAATGGCAACTTCAAAAGATATCTGCATTCGGACAAAAGTGATAACAGATTTGGTGATGCAGCTTGCTATCGAAAGGGAGCGCCTTCATAAACAGGTCCACACTTTTCCTATCACAACTTTCATCTGATAACTATCTTGCCTGGAATTAATTTCTAGCAACAGTGCTGGTTTTCTCTGGCCCTCATTATCATCTCAATCTGCACTGCTGTTTTTCAACTTTGAGTTTTTATCTTTAGGTATCATAGAAAATTAATTTTTTTAAGGCAATAGGCAACCAATGAATTATGTCATGTTGTATTTCTTGAATTTCATCAAATAATTACTCTTAGTGTTCTGTCTATCTCTCTTCAACCCCACACATATAAATAAAGCTGTCATTTTGCACATGGATGCGCACACAGAGACTAGGTAGAAGCTATAATCTAGAAGATAATTTATTCAAGTTTAATAGACATGAAGTTTAGGATATGAACAATCCTAGGTCTACAAACAGAAGATCAATCAAATGAAGCAAGGATAGAACAAAGGGTAATTAAACAACTAAAACCTCAATTCTCCTAGAAGGAAAGTAAATTTTGGCACTAACTCTGCCAAAGCAATTAACTGTTTTCAGCCTAGAATGTTTGATGCAAAATTAGAGAGAGAAAAAAGCCTTAAACAAAAAGGAAGATGGATCACTCAGGTTGGTTCAGTTCTTTTCACAGTTTGTAATTATTTCTTCATCATACTAGATTTCACTATTAAGAAGTGAGAGGATGGTGATCTCTGACTTTTGTCCTCCCATTCTTTAAACAGCATTGGCAAGATACCTAGCCATATTATTTTCTTTTTCCTTTTTAATTTTGAAGAATCGGAGAATGTTTTGAAAGAAGCTCCAAAGGCAAGCATACTTATTTGACCGAGAATAGCTGGTCTTGTTTGCTTTAGATTTATCTTTAAAGTTCTCGATATTCTCCACTTTGTAGAAAAATTCATGAATTCCATTCTGTATTAGCTTGCAATTACAAGAAATTTCCTCTTAGGTTTTCTGTTTCGGATGTGTTTTATTGTACATGCAGGTAGCATCACTAGCACTGCAGAACCAAACTCTGGTGATGAAGTTACAGCAGGCAAGTAAAGACACCTTTGTAGACACCAAGTATCATAACAAAGGAAATGGTGAAAAGTTTTTGTTTACTGACCATGACGTATCCAAATCCTCAGCTATTATTTCTGAGGTGGGTGTTATATGTTACATTCTGAGTAAGTTGGCTTTCACGTTAATCAATGGAAGCGGTGAAACCCTAATCTGTCTTCACCTGAATCTAAACTATTCTATTTGTTTCAAGAGTCTTAAATACTGACTAAATCACTATTTTTGTTTTAAATGAAGAATAAGTTCTACTTCTTAGGCCTGTTGTGTCCTTGTACAACATTGAAGTCCTTAATTTGAACATTTAGTCCAGAAACTTTGCGATCTCCTAGCCTTCCCTTCGAGCCTAATTTTATTCACCTCTGACCTCCATTAAATGTAGAAGGCATCAATAGGAAGTTGCAGAAGGGACCATGATCCTTGCAGTGTCTAAAATCTTGGGAAGACTTCACTTCTTCCTAATGCGCACCCTTCCCAATTCTTTTATCTGTTTCTGCATGTACTGCAATTATTAGAACCTGTGTTATGGAGTAGTCGTTGTGTTCTAAATTCCTCTCATCGTTTCCTTTTCTGTTTACACAGCTAGAGAAGGCCCAGAAACAAGAACCTGTTAGTGAAACTAAGGTGGCATCAGCAGATTCCACATCTGAACTTGAGACCGTGAGAAGAATAGATGCAGGACTCCTCAACTTTAAGCATGGTATCATGGCAATGTTAATATTACTCACTTCAGCTGTAGTTTACTTTTGTCAACCACAAAAACTACCATAATGATGAGAGCTATATTCTTGTGCTAGAAGCCTAAAAGAGCAGCATTATGTATACACTTTTCAGACAAATCAAGAATGACTTTGAAGAGCTTGTTTTTCTAACTTCTTTTCTGTAACAAAACGAATCAAGAGGAAATTTTTTGGAAATGATAAGAGTTATGTTAAGTTCAATCTCATTCAAGATCGAATTTTTTAGTTCTTCTGAACGGTTATTAGTTGGTCATTTTCCCCCCCGTGTGGTGTACCGAGGGCCAATCTTGCTCCCTGTATTCTGTTTTTAACCCAAGGGCAGGGCTAAATCATAAACAGTTCCATTAGAGAAGAAAGAAAGCAACTCTACAAAAGAACAACGGTCAGATTCATGACTTCATAATGAGCACGAGATGCAGTTCCAAGCGAGTATTGATGATGGGATGGTCCATAAATCTGTCAAACATGCAGGTATGGAAAACCGCAACTGAACAAGAAAGTGAAAGGAGTGTTCCATTTTCACCCTATTACAGAATGAAGGGCATCAACCGCCTGGGTCCATGTTTAGGCAGAACATATAGGACTTCTGAATTAAGGTGCGACCTACATAAGCCAATCTCTCAAGAACCAGTGAAACGATAAAAGAATTTCAGAGGCATAATTTCAACATTTTTGTCCTCAAATTTGTGCATAGCCACAATAACACATCACTGAAAGAAAAGAAGAATGCAACGTCCAATCTTGAAGGTCTTCCTATCTTAATCTGGGAATTATCTGATGTAGTTTTACAGCTTCAAAATGCTCCTATTCGAAACATTATTTTTCTGGAGCTATTTGATAGCACCAGTGTTCCAGCCTCGTTTCTGATCCACTTCTCTTTTTTTTGTGTGATAATTCAACTGCTTCTGTTTCCGCCTTCCAGGACTTCCCACGAGTATGGCGCAATTGGAAAAAGGGAAGGGTCTCCAGTAATCTGAGGTTTGGTGTAGGCTCTTTATTGTTCCGAGCTAAAAAAGTTATGTTGCGTAGATTATTCTTGTTGAATCCATGCTCAAAAGAGTTTCGATCCATTTTAATAGGTGTCAGTTTCGTAGAGAGGTGGGAGGGAGATTGACGATGTGTAACCTTCCTTGACTTTTTAAATTAATCTTTTTGTGAGAGAAAAGTTCTCTCGAGGATTTTTATAATAAAAAAAAGGAAATAACAGTGTTTTTGGTGTTTTGGGGTTTTTCTTAACAGAAGTAAATAATACTGGAAATAATAAAACTAAGAACTAAAGCAAAAAAACAATTGAATTCTCTGGGCAGATTCGAGGTAGCCCGGGCCTCCTGGTTAATGATTTGCTCTAAAGCAGTTTCACTCGGTATATCTTGAATCTCACCTGCCTTCTCCTTTTATAAGCCTCCATAATAAGTCTTTTATCTGTATGGTCTTTGATTTGCATACGCTGGCCAAAATACCAATATTTGGCCCGTATACGTATCTGACTTTTGTTGGGTTGCCAGCTGTCCTTCTTGTCTATCAAACGATGCCGTTTCCTTTGTTCTTATCTCTGAGTCAGGTGTCGCCTCTTCGGTTGCTGTCAGCTTCCCTTCATCTTGTCCGTCCACGTAAGTTGTCCTTGCTCCCATCTCAGCCGCACACGTTAACTTCTTCTCGTTTCCCCTGCAGGTTGGCTTGTTGAGGACGCTGCCTTGTTGACCCGAGTGCATTTGGCCTTCTTCTTCCTCAGAGCTCGTTTGGCTCTCCTCTCTCTCTCCTCCTCGCCGTGCCCTAATCTCTCTCTGGTTCAGCTCCGGCCAGTCACACGATGATTGCCTCTGTAGTTTGATCCATTTCGATTTAATTTTATGCAGACCATCTATATTTGAAATGGTGCATTAACAAGATGATGATGATAATGACGACGACAATAATTTTGTGGCCTCACGATTCCAATCTTGTATGAGTATGTATCCGAGGGATTCTAAATTTGACAATTTCTAATATCATAACCAGTTCATGCGTTGATTATTCATCCAAAAAGTAATATAACCTGCAACAAGCCAGCTCAGAACCAAGATTTTTTCATGCGTTGATTACTCATCCAAAAGCAATAACCTGCAACAAGCCAGCTCAGAACCAAGAATTTTGAATCAAGTAAAAGAGGAGAATTTTATTAGATTCAAGTGTAATTAAAAGTTAATGTAGCACAGGACAAAGATGTTCACTATATGGTGACTATGAAATCAAAAGGCAGAGGATTACGAGGCCAGTAAATCCATAAACTGTCATTCTTCTTTTGTATGTGTCCACAATAAATGACAACACAGTTTCTGCTGAGTAGTTTTCCTGGCCCAAGCAATTCGTAAAAATAGTTTGCAGTAACCCATTTAACCACGCCAATAGCGCAGTAAGATTATTTGTTAGGTAACTTTCTGTTGACGAGTTTGAGAAGCAAATTGTTCAACAACTGAAAAGTTTAAGCCTGAAGAACGAGAGATAGCTTTTGCCTCTTCTGCAAATTCTAGAGACATGCTGGTTATCTGCAGTGTTTCAAGATCTTTAAGACTTTCAAGGCCTCTTGGAGGCAATTTTAGTTTACGACACCAACCAATGGTTAAAATCTGAAGCTTTTCCATTGATCCTTCCTCTATTTTTGTCCATTCAGCTAATTCTTCAAAGTGAAAAATTGATAGTCTTTTGAGCTTTGGATATCCAGCAATATTATCGCAACTTATCTGCTTCCCTTTGAAAGCCTTGGACAATGAAAGGACAACAAGATTGGGCAAATGCTGGAGGCTTGATATGGGGTCTTGATTCAACATACAGTCCCATAGATGCAAATACTTGAGGGAGCTTAGCCTGCTTATCCACATCTGCAAATCTCTAATCCAACCTCCAACACGTAACTTCTCCAAATTGTCAAGAGGATTTGATACCTGTATTTGAACTTCCTTCCTCCAAGCGCATTTTATGGTCAGGGAATTGAGGTCTTTCATCTGATTGATGGATTCTGACAGACAAAGAGAGTTTTTTCCACCTTCTACTTCTCCCACTGACAGCTTCAGAAGTTTAGGAAGGTGGTTAAGTCCTAAAGCGACATTTTGTGTAAGTTTCACACCTGCTAGTGTCTGGAGGTCTTTAAGAAACATGATTTCAGCATCCAACTTCACCACCCTGTTGCCATATGAATCAGCAAGAAGAAGGTGCTTCAACATCTTGAGGTTATCAAAGCCACTAGGCAAAGCCCTTACCGGTGTGTTTCTAACATCAAGTGTCTGTAGTTCACACAGATTTTGAAGGGATGATGGAAGCTCATGTAGCCCCGTGTTCCTCAAGTCTAGATAGCGCAACTCAACAAGATCACCAATTTCATCAGGCAAGGTGTCGATAGGAATATTTTGCAAATCCAATACATGCAGGAGTTTGACTTTTGATACCAAGTTCAACAAGATACCAGTCTGGTTTGACCCGCCACCAAAGAAATGAAAAGAACGGATCTCTCTAGGGAGGGGATTAGGTGTTATATTATCAATTTCTCCATGTATGGCAACAAAATGTGATGCCTTTAATGGCCAAACCTGATGGGTGCTCTCATTCACAGAAAATATCTGGTCCTTTTGTGACATGTCACAGATAAAATCATGCACTGGCTGCAGGAGTGTACAAGATACCACTTCCCCATTTATACCTACACGTGCCACTTGAAGCAAGTTCCTTTGGATAAGCTCTTCTAAGATGTATTTCGCAGATTCCTCTTCTGTTATCCCAAATAGCTGTCTTCCTGTAAAGCCCTCTGCCACCCATAACCGAATAAGCCTCTTACATTGGATGTCACAATGGCGGGGAAACATTCCACAATAAAGGAAGCAACATTTCAGCATTGCTGGCAGGCTAAAGTAACATACTGTGATGACTTTCTTGATCAAATCGGACTGGGGCATACACTGATTAGCTTCCTCCAGCATATGAAGGACCTCATTCCAATTCTCAACTTCTTCTAGGTTGATTGTAGAAAGCAAGCTCCCCATAGTGGCAATAGATAGGGGGATGCCTTCACAAATATGCAAAATCTTCTTTTCAACCAATTTCACTGTAGAGGGCCAAGGCACCTCACCAAGGACATACTGCTGCAAGAGTGCTCGTCCACGAAGAAGCCCCAGACCATCTTCTATCAGTAGTGGATCAAGATGGAGAACACGCCTGCATATAACTGCAGGAATTGCTGAATTACTGGTCGTCACCACCACCTTCCCTCTGCATCTAGGGGGTAATGCACACTTAATATCTTCAAAGGTATCCAGGGTATCTAAGCCATCTAAGACTAGCAAGAAGTTCTTACCACCTAAGTAGTCATGGATCATGTTTGCTAAATCCTTGTCACCCTTTTTATCCAAATTACCCAGCGGCTTCATTCCTGAATGGCTTCTGGAAAAATCTGCAGCCATGTTTCTTAAAATTCCAGTGATTGATCGGCCACAAACAGAAAGCCAGGCAGAACAGTCAAAATGTTTCTGCACACTCTCATACACTCTTAGGACGAGTGTTGTTTTGCCAACACCTTCATTTCCGGTTACAGCAACAAGATATGGCCTATCAGCCTCGACCACTTGAAGAAGCAATTCCTTGAGCATCATAAATTCTTTGTTCCTTCCAATCATATTGGTCAATGGAAGCTTATGGGAGGACTTTGAATGTTGTATCAGGTTTTCATGTCTGGCTTTAGTGATGTCTCCATACAAGCTTAGATGCTTCCTTGTAGCTTCTAGTTCCTTAAACTTCTCCGAGACATGCACCAGCAATGATTTGTAACTAATCTGCGGTTTATTTGATGTGGTCCCATAGTTAAAAAATTCACTCACAAAATCAACAAGTGAGGACAGAGACCCATATGACTGCTTTATTCGACCGCAATCCTTGTCAATGACATCTTCAACCTCATACACCAGGTTTATCACATCTGTCACCCATTTCACAATTGAGTTGTCAGCCACCATCATCTTTCTCCAATCTGCATTTTTCAGAAATGGCCTGAGTTTTTCAAACTCAATCTTGATGCTATTTAATTCTGCCGCACTTCGTTTGTCAGTTTCAAATAAAATTCGATCCTTCAATTTTCTAACGAGGTACTCCACCGCTACCTCAGCCATGTCTCAAATGCATGCCATGTCCTTTTATGTTATAATATTTGTTCGAGAATCACCTCTGTACACATTGTCACCATTGTGCCACCAGTCCTAAAGGAAAAATGGTACAAATACAACAGAAAGAATAAGTCTCCTCATCTAATCTTTTTGTCAAATCAAATAAATGCTCATAAAAATTATAATAATCTTCCAACGCAATTGAAAAGTAAAAGGTGGAAAAAAAATGAATAAAGGCACTCGCATTTATTTCAGAAACTACAGCGATTTTTAACAGCCTCGCAACCCATAGAATTCAAGCTCATTTTTTGGCATTATGGAATTCAGCTGAAAACTGAATCAAAATAAACAAAGAAGCACTTACTAGAGCAGAAATGATGGTTGGACTAGTTTTTTAAGAAAATAACAATTCCAAGAGGAGCTGCCAGAAATAAAAGGGATTCAAGGCTCAAAAATCAAAATTTCTCTCCGCCTCAACTAAGTAAGAGACAGCATTTTCAAGTCTAATTCTCAAGTCTGCCAAGAATCCAACGTCCTTATCTTAAACAATCATCAATCGTGAAAGCAACCCATTGAAAATATATTTTCTTAAAAAAAAATGCTTTAGTAATATCTACAGTGTGTTTTGGAATCGCATTTGGCAAGTTATGAAGAATAACAAAAGCACACTCCATTTATGCAAACTCATTAATAAAAAAACGCACCCATGATTGTTTTGCAGGTTTACATCAGCCAATTTACAGTATTGAGACTGAAAGAAAATAATGAGAAAGCGAATCCAAACATCTAAAAATCAAGATCTTGAGGGATAATCAAGATTCCAGGCACTGCCATAGAGGTAGTATAAGACCCCTAACAAAAACTAATTAAAAAATAAAAAAAACAAACACAGTGAATGCTAAGAATGCCAAATATGAGAAAATAGAAAAGGAAGAGAAACCTATGGGTTTATTGAGATCCAAAGATGGCGAGAATGGCGAGAATTTGCAGCCTCCTTCATCCTCCGTCGGCCTTAAAATGTCGGGTTCTCTTTCTTTTTTTGTCGGAGGTGAGTGAAAATGTAATTACTGTAAAAATATTAGCTTTTTTTTATTATTATTATTGAAAATGTACACGATTTCATATTATAGCTTTTTTTCGTCTTCAAATTAATAAAAAAGTAATTACTGCTGTAAATTTTACATTGAAATGTTGATAAATAAAAAAATCATTGCTCACATAAGGGGGATGGAACGTAATCCACACCTGAAAATTAAGTCTAGAATACATGGAAAAAAAAGAAATTTTATATTAAAATTTTAATTTTAAACTCAAAATATAATACATATTATGATATATTTTTTAAAATTATTAATATGGTGATATATTTACTTACTGAGATTATTTTTTAAATACTGAAACTATAACATATTAGACCGAGGATTAATTTGTCAAATATATGATTTCTAGCAATAAGATTATAACAACCCTATAGAAAACAAATAATAAATTAAAAAGTTTAGTTCTTAATCAATTAAATTTAATATTGAAGAAAAAACCATATTAAATTAAAAAAACAAAAAACTACTAGAGTCAATCTAGGTTAACTTATCAATCTCATGAATCAAATAATGAAATAATGATAACCTTAGAAGAAGAAGAAAAAATAAAGCCCAAACTCTAACCAATTCATTGTTGAAATTAAAAAAAAAATAATTAAAAAAATCAAATCAACCCGAGCTAACAAGTTAAAGTCGTAACCATGAGACAAATATAGCTTCATAAAAAACAAATAAAAAAAATATGAATCTCAATTACGATCAAATCTAATGTTTAATAATAAACCAAGTGTACCTACCTAACTCGCTACTAGGGTCAAGATATGGGGATAACACCAAAGAAAAATATTGAATTTTATTTTGCATAGTCCAATTGAAATAAAAAAAGCTCAATTAGAAAAAGAATAAAAAAAAATAGAGTCAATATATGTTAATATTTTAGACTTGATGATTTTAGATCAAGATATTCAATATAAAATAAATACAAAACAATTACAAAGCTCAATATCAAACTAATCTGAAATTAAAAAAAAATAGAAAAAATAGGAGAGAATTAATTCATGTCAACCCGGGTTAACTTATTAAACCTGTGACATAGGTCAAAAGATTGAAATAAATTCATAGGAATCAAATCGAAAAAAATTACATGATTCAATCTAAGAAAGGATAGTATAAGAAAATTCAAGTTGTAGTGTAATTGTGCTTATTATGTAGTTTTATGCTATCCAATATAACTCTTAATCCAACTGTTGTATCAAACATAAAATTAACCAAGAATTTCAGCAATATTGATTTACTTTGGGTTAGAATTTCAAGTCTATTGGAGCTCTACAAGGCATCACGATACAAGTGAAGAGTTGCAATATGAATTTTTTATTTATTATCTTTTGATTTTTGAACATCCTATTTAGATAAGGATCTTTAATGGACAATAATATAGTTTCCACATGTGGTAAGAACTTTTATAATATCCTAAAATCTTTTTTTTTTAAAACGGTTATTGGGTTGATTTTTCTAATTGCATAGTTTTACGCTAACAATAATTTTCAATCCAACCATTAGATCTAGATGACATTTTTTCATACGTTTTCAAAGGTTTTTTTTTATATTATATTAAAATTATAGTTCAATCCAACATTAGGGAGACCTTATGATAAGATCTAGAAGTTAATATGCAAGATTTATATTAGTTCTAGTTTATAAATTATTCTTTTTCCTATTTTACTTATAACTCTTGCACTCCTTTTTTTCCAGAATTGTTTAGGACTTTTTCCACTTGTTATAAATAGGATTATTTTGATTGTGCATGAGTTTTTAGCTTTTAACTATGATATTTTGAATAAATTTATATTTTGTGTGACATAACACCTTTTGTAAATAGAATAATCATGTTTTCACGAATCAATTTTTATATTTTTTAAAATATGCGATAAGACACACACAAACACATGTATGCATACAAACAACAACAACAATTTAAATATAAGTTATATGTGATAAAAAAAAAAGTAGCTATTGTGAGTGAATTATTTTGATTTTGTTTTTAAGAACATCAAAGTAATTATAATATTTAGAAGAATTAAAAAGATCAAAACACTCCTATAGGTATTATATTATTAAATTAGTAATTTTAATGTGCAATAAAAAAAAATAACCCATCCAATTTGTAAAACATAATCATTTATTTGCTCCCAATATCTATTAAAAAATATACCCAAAATTTGGGCATGTTTTATTTAATGCTAGAACTAGTGAAATTGTCCCTGGGATGGAAGCTGTGGTGATGACAGTAAGAGATCACGTCCACTCCATTCATTTTTTGCCTGATTTCTTGCTGCTCTACTTGCTATATTTTGCAGAAGAAAGGATGGGGATCCACCTGCAAGTGGCGAGAGACTACAAAATTGCCTCATCCGCCAAGAAATACAAAACAAAAAAAAATTACAAAAAAGAAATACAAAAAAATTACAAAGCTCAATATCAAACTAATCTGAAATAAAAAAAAAATATAGAAAAAATAGGAGAGAATTGATTCATGTCAACCCGAGTTAACTTATTAAACTTGTGATCTAGGTCAAAAGATTGAAATAAGTTCATAGGAATCAAATAGAATAAAATTACATGATTCAATCTAAGAAAGGATAGTATAAGAAAATTAAAGTTATAGTGTAATTGTGCTTATTATGTAGTTTTATGCTATCTAATATAACTCTCAATCCAACTGTTGTATTAAGCATAAAATTAAGGTTAGAATTTCAAGTCTATTGGAGCTCTACAAGGCATCACGATACAAGTGAAGAGTTGCAATATGAATTTTGTTATTTATTATCTTTGGATTTTTGAACATCCTATTTAGATAAGGATCTTTAATGGACAATAATATAGTTTCCACATGTGGTAAAGACTTTTATAATATCCTAAAATCCTTTTTTTAAAACGATTCTCGGGTTGATTTTTCTTATTGTATAGTTTTACGCTAACAATAATTTTCAATTCAACCGTTAGATCTAGATAACATTTTTTCATACATTTTCAAAGGTTTTTTTTTTATGTCATATTAAAATTATAGATCAATCCAACATTAGGGAGACCTTGTGGTAAGATCTAGAAGTTAATGTGCAAGATTTATATTAGTTTTCTAGTTTATATATGTTTTTTTCTTCTTATTTTACTTATAACTCTTGGACTATTTTTTTCCCCAGAATTGTTTAGGACATTTTTCACTTGCTATAAATAGGATTTTGTTTTTAAGAGCATCAAAGTAATTATAATATTTAGAAGAATTAAAAAGATCAAAACACTCCTATAGGTATTATATTATTAAATTAGTACTTTTAATGTACAATAAAAAAAAATAACCCATGCAATTTGTAAAATATAATCATTTATTTGCTCCCAATATCTATTAAAAAAGATACCCAAAATTTGGGCATTACAGTATAAGCTAAAACAGCTCGGGTTTTTACTGTATATTGTGAGGAAAATCACTGTGGACTGGACATTTGCAAATTGTGCATCGCACGCGTACGTTTACCTCTTTTTTTTTCTTTTTTTTGCCGCAACATGCATGTCTCTCTCTCTCTCTTCCCCGAAAACAGACATGGTGGCCGGAGCTTCCACCGCTGACTCCGGCCACCACAGACCACCATTTACGATGAAACCACCACAGAAATAACCACCTCGGCCTCCTCTATCAGTAGGTATCCTCCGTTGAAGCTCTCGTCGTGGTCGGTGAACAGTACCGCCACCTTCCAACGCTGCCTCCGGCAACCACAGGCCACCATTTCAGACGCCACAACCACAGGAAGAACCACCTAGGACTCATCTACCCGTAGGTATCATCCGTTGAAGCTCTCGTCGTGGTCGGTCGGAAGCACTGTACACAGGTGCGTTGCACTGTCACGCGAAGAAGACGCACAGTGCAGCGCACCGTTTTAAATTTCAATAGTTTTTTTTTTCTTTTTTTTTCGTTTTTGAACAGTATATATATTATTTGTATATTATTTCATAGAAAGAGACAAAGAAAGAGCTGTAGCCTACTGACAAAGGCGAAAACCTCTCAAGAGAGCGGAGGCGCCAGGCAGGGGTTCGACCCCTTCCTGGCGCATTGTTTTTTCACAAATCTTGCTTTTTTTTTCCCAGTTATGTTTTTTTTTATTTATTTTGATTTTTTTTATTTAATTTGACGTTCTTTTATTTATTTCGTTTTTTTTTAACTTTGTTTTAAAAAAAAACAATTTATTGACATTTTTTTTTCTTTGATTGAATTTTTTTCCAATTATTAACTCAATAAGAATAATAATATTAGTTTTTTTTCTTGCTTTCTTTTTTTTATGTTTTTTTTATTTTTTTTCATCATAATAATTTAATATTTTTTATTGTTTTAGTTGTAATGGTAATAATATTCTTAGATTTTAAGACTTCGATGTTTTCATTTAGGCCCTTATACTTTTAATTTTGGATTTTTATCCCTTTATATTTAATATTCATTTCAGCCCTATTACTTTTTTATTTTTCATTTTAATCCCTTTATTTATTTTAATTTCAAGAATAATCCTTACTTTTGTCCATATATATATATATATATATATATATATATATATATATATATATATATATATATATATATATATATAGTGTGCTTAGCTTTGATTTTTTAATTTTTTTTTATTTTCATATTTGTTGGGCTGGTATATTTTTTTTCAAAAAAAAATAGTTCTTAAATTTTATTTTATATCTATGATGATATGATCATTTGGAAATTGATATTTGTATTTTTTTTGTTATTTCTTTTAGTTTTTTTTCCTTTTTTATTTTTTACATCATATGACTTTTTTTTACCTAATAATTTTTTATTTTATTTTTTTTGTTTGATTTTTTTATTAAAGTTTTTTATGATTTTTTTTAGTCTTTTATTTTTTTTTCATTATTAGCATAATAATAATAATAATAATAATAATAATAATAATAATAATAATAATAATAATAATAATAATTTAATGTTTTTCTTTTCTTACTCTTTTGTTAATGTTTTTTTAGGTTTTTTTTCTCGGGATAATTTGATAATTTTTATTCTTTTAATAGTTATACAAACTTTTTGCTCAGCCCGCAAAGTAGTGTAATATTTTTTTTATAAATTTTCAGGTCAAATAATTTTTTTTCGAGTCAATAATTTTTATTGTTTTTTTTCATTTATTTTATTTTTTTCATTTGCTTTTTTTGTTAATGTTTTTAGGGTTTTTTTAAGCCGTTGATTTAATTTTTGTTTTCTTCCCGTTATCAAAAAAAAAAAATATATAAATATTAAGAATAATAATAGTAATTTTAGGTTTTTGTTCTTACGTGCTTTTTTATTATTATTTTTTTTATTTTTCTCTGAGATTTGTTAAATAATATTTATTGTTTTGACAGTGATGGTAATTATAATTTAAGAAGTTAAGATTTTGATTTACTATTATTATAATAAAAGATATTGATCTTTTTCATTATATCAAATTTTACATACTGAGATATTATATTTTAATCTCAACAGTTGTGAAGATTATTTGTTTTGCCCGCACTATACCCGCAACGTAGTGCGGGCAATCCAGCTAGTAGAAAGAGCTAAAGCAGCTCGTCCTTCTCCCCCTGTTCACTGCCCTGTTCACCGTGACTCATTGTCACTGTGGAGTGGCAATTTGTCACGGTGAATCGCGGGTGTATGTCTGTTTTTTTTTTCGCCGCACCTCTTTTTATATTTTTTATGGTGGAAATGGACAGATGAGAGGGATGGCCGAGCGGTTGTCGCGCACGCTGCCACCACAGGCTCGCGCGGGTTCGAGACGCTCGGCCATCAATTGTGATTTCATTTGTTTTTTTTTTCGTTTTTTTTTCATTTCGTTTTTTTTTTCATTTCTTTTTTTTTACAAAAAATAACTGTTTTTTTTTAAAAAAAAGGTTTTTTGAAAATGAATTTTTTTTTAATTTTTTTTTATCGTTTTTTTTTAAATAACTGTTTTTTTTTAAAAAAAAATTGAAAATGAATTTTTTTTTAAAGGTTTCTTTTTTAAAAAAAATGTTTTTTTCTTAATAACTGGTTGTTGTTGTTTTTTATTACAAATCTGATTTGTTTTTTTTTTAAAAAAAAATTTAAATGTTTTTTTCTGTTGTTGTTTTTATTTTTTGATTTTTTTCTTATTTTTTTTTAAATCGTTTTTGTTTTTTTAAAAACTGTTTTTTTTTAAAAAAAATTGAAAATTAATTTTTTTTTATTTTAAAAAAAAACAAAGGTTTCTTTTTTTAAAAAAATGTTTTTTTCTTAATAACTGGTTGTTGTTGTTTTTTATTACAAATCTGATTTGCTTTTTTCTTTAAAAAACTGTTTTTTTTTAAATGTTTTTTTTCTGGTTGCTGTTTTTATTTTTTTTACAAAAAACAAAAAATATTTGTATTTTTTGTTAAAAAAAAATTTGGTAATCTGGGTTGTTGTTTTTATTTTTTTTACAAAAAACATTTTTTTTTAATAACTAAAGTGTCCAGAACAACTTACGTGCACCACGACTAATCTCCGGATCCACTTTTTTTTTATAATTATTTTTTACACAAAGACTCTTTTTTGTATTTTTTATAGTGGAAATGACAGATCAAAAGCTTTGGTCGAAGCGGTTGTCCGCTAGCCCCGCTAACACTAGCGCGCGAGTTCAAACCGCTCGGACACCAAAATATGTTTTTTTTTAGAACTGAGAAAGAAAAAAAATTTGTAAGAAAAAATTGTTTATTTTTTTATTTATTTTTTTAATAACTGGTTTTTTGTTGTGTTTTTTTTACAAATCTGATTTGTTTTTTTTTAAGAACTGTTTTTTTTTAATGTTTTTTTTTTGTTAAAAAATGACAAATTTACCTACATTATCTACAATTAAAAAATATTCGAGTTACTTCCCGTTTCGATTACACTGTATTTTTTAGACGACAGATAAGTAATTATAGCACGCAAAAAACTTGAGGTTTATTTCTAAAAACAAATTATAATATTTTTATTTTTAATGTGTCAGATCTAATATTACAAGAGGAAAAAGGCAACTCATAAATTTTTTTTACAAATTTACCTTAATTATCTACAATTAAAAAATCTCCGACCCATTTCCCATTTCGATTACACTATAAAGTATGTAAGACTGAGTATATGTTTTAATATTTATTGAATATTATCGCCTAAAAAATATATATTGAGAGAAAAAAAAATGACCTACGATTTCTTGCAAAAAAAATAATTAATATTGGTATTCTTGAATACATTTAATATAATGATATGATTAATAAATCTTATAAATATAACTTTGGCTCAATCATTTTTTAGTTCAAAAAAACCATTTTTAACAGATTTTATCAATTATAATTTTATCAATTAAATATTAAAATAAAAAAATACAATATTTATAAAATCAATCAATTTTCTACATATATAAAAAAACCCAGCGGAGCGGGCAAATTCGCTCGTTTAATGCTAGAACTAGTGAAATTGTCCCTGGGATGGGATCTGTGGTGATGACAGTAATAGATCACATCCACTCCATTCATTTTTTGCCTGATTTCTTGCGGCTCTACTTGCTATATTTTGCAGAAGAAAGGTTGGCGATCCACCTGCAAGTTGCGATAGACTACAAAATTGCTTCATTCACCAATCTAATTTATTTCTTGGGCTGGTATCTAGGGTTGAAGTTGGTTTAGGCTTAGTTTATTTAGGGTTCATGATCTGCTTTGTGCCTGGTTTGAGCCTAGAGATAGCAAAAGAAGTCCATGGCATCCTGCACCTTCACCATCTCTCCTTAACTTCCATATCCATCTTCATTTCTAATTCAGATAAAGTGATGACATCTATATGGTTAATGGATGAACTCAAATCTATATGCATTGAGTTTTTTTAGATGAGATGATCATCGACTAGTTAATATCAGAGTTTTATTGACCTAACGATCACGGGTTTGAATTTTACCACAGTTATTCTATCCGATAAAAACTAAGTATAAAGTAGTGTGATCGAATGCAAGTTTCTAGCTTTAATCGCTTTCACTTTAGAGAATATATTAAATTATTTAATATAATATCTTGAGCTAGATTGTTTCTTGACATTGCAGTGATATGCGCCATGAGAGTTTGTAAAAAGGGGGGAAAAGATGATGACAGTGAATGATAAACGGTGCTGGAATGTTGTGAGAAGAAATACTTTCATCATCCAAAAGAAAGAGCTGGAGTGTGATTCTGGGTTTTAGTCGAAAGAAGCACAATCGATATATGGATAGCTGACACGTGGAGGGCAACAGGAATGTTCCTGCAACCCAAACAGCAGCAGATTTTTATTCGAAAAAGATAGAAAATGCACCACCCTGTCAGCATCTGAGCTACAGCATTGCAGGAACATCCTCTGTATGAACATGGAAAGAAGCGATTCTCTGCTAAGCTGATCAGGCCTTTGTCCACTACTGATAGTAATATAAATCAGTTATTAGCCTCCCTTACTATATTAAGTTTTTAGATAAGATGGTTCACACATTTGAATCATTACTCTATTCTATTTGATAAAAAATAAGCACAAAATAATATGAGACTATGTAAATTTGAAATTTTCAAGTTCAAAGAGTTTTCAGATAACTTAAATATCAACAACAATAGTGACTGATATCTCCTGTATGAAAATGTTGCTCTCAAGTTAGGTCACTAAAGGATCAAATTCATGGCTGTCTGTTTCATTCTATTTCGGTCGAAATGACCAAAACATTTTGTACTAGTTAAAAATTAAACGTTATCATTTTTATCTCGGTTTAAATTCCGGTCCGTTCTAGATTTTTCTGTCCAATACTTGCCGAAACGTTCCGGTTTTGTTTCGCCCATTCCGTTTCGGCAAAATAGTGTTTTTTTTTAAATAATAAATAATTTTATAATATCAATCATATCTCTTAATCCGACCGTTAGATTAAGATGAAATTTTACAACGAGTCTCTTGACATATTTATATAATTTATGTTAAAATTTCAGAGCAATCAGAGAATGTAATGACCTTGCAAAATTGATGATGATATTCTCATAATATTACGCATGTTCATAATATATATTATTATATTTTTTTTAGATTAAATTACACCATTCTAAATAATTTTATTTTTGAATTTAAAAAAAAATGAATTAATATATTGAAATCCCAAAGCTGAAATTCACGAAACTAATACATTTCGATTCAATTGAAAAAAAAATAAAAAATCAACCAATGCGGTAATGACGACGTACGGATCAATATTAAATTACAGTGCAGTTAATATATCCACCCACTTCATTTGTCGGGATTTGTGTTTTGCCGAGAAACCATGAACTTGAAGGTTACATCACCATCGAAACAGAGAACCAAAAACAAAAGAAAAACAGACAAACAAACCTGTCGTTTTCACTAATGGAAGGAATCTTATGGCTCTCATGGTTTCAGCGAAGGCAATCAAACAAAACACTCATGATGATTCCCTCTAGAAAAACTGCATCTTGATTGCAAATGGGGAGTATATAGTTATGGTCCATGGGATTGGCTCCGGTTCAATGTTTCTTCAGACAGACAGCTTGTCTTTCTGATTCAGATGGTGTTTTTTTTTAATGGCGAATTATTACTTCAATCATTCAGGGTGGAAAATGAGATGCCGCAGTGGGTCAAGTTACCTCAATGTTAAGTCCTTTCATCTATTAATTTTCTTACAACTTGTTATCAGCAGCCACCCACTTGTCCTTGTCCAGACCATTCTTGAGGCTAGGTTTTGTTTTTTCCTTTTTTAATCTCAACCATCTTCAATTTCGTCTGTTATGATCATTTACAATCCCTTTTACTGTTTTTTTTTTAAGAGGAAAATCATTTGTGATAAATAGCTTATAAGATGGAAAAATTAATGGTGGGGTGAAGAGATAATCATGGATAGCTAGATTCAAATTTGTATTTATTTAAAGATACAAATCCAGCATCTCTTCTGATATGTTGATGATTTCGGCCTGTTTCGAAAATCCAGAACTTGTTGAGTGGCAACAAATGGACCAACTTGTGTGTTCAGCATTATACTTTACTTCTTAGCTAAGGAAGTCATGTTTGTTGCTGCAAGATTGTCAATTCTGTTTCGATTGATGTTTCTGTTTTTTAATTTGAATAAAATATTTTGGTTTTAAAATATTTCGGCTCGTTGTTTCGGGATGTAATGTTTACGTGGTTGGATAACCCTTCTCTCATGCTATGAGCAGACCTGTTGATGTCATTAACAAACTTCACATGTCTTTAAAATTGTTGTTTCGAGGTTTATCCCTATAAAATAGTGTGCAGGGGCGATTTTATTTGTATAAAAAATCTTGAGTTCGAGTACAGATATGTATTGTTTATAAAAATCTATGACAGTTAAAGTTTTACTCGTACATATAGATCTATAAAATACTCTTTTCAGAATACAGGGTTTACTCCATAAAAAAAGAAAGATATTACCCTTAATTTTCGGATTCTCATTTGCTATAGTGTTACAATATCATCATGATGGAACAAATTTGTTCTTGAAATCTCCAGGAACCAAAATGCCTTTATAGGCCGAACAACTCAGAAAACATTTCTTCCGAGTGTTGACAAAATAAATGATTTTAACCATTAGGAAAGTGGGAATTTATCCCGGAAAAGGTTCTCCACTCCAATCAATTGCTACTCCCCATAGGAATCGATTAGACCAGTTCTAGTTCTACCCGAAAAAGGATCCTGGCCTGATCAGCTTTGTCCCTGCATGATTCAGCTGTAGCATGATAGGAAACCCTGGTCAAAGAACTTTGGAGTGAAGATATATCATGATTTGATGGGAAAAGATACCAGAGATTCTCGGAAAGATTGTTTATCGGACAAGTTTCACAGAAGAAACAAAAACCACACAGGACACTGAAACATCGACAAACAACAAGTGGCAGAGCGGTGTGTAAAGTTTAAGACGTTCGTGCTTGTTCTGATAATTTTAAGAAAATCCCATCAGATAAATGATAGAATAAGGAAAATATTTGATGAACTGCATTACTCGGGGAGCTTGATGGAATCAGTACTTTCACCATGGTGAGCAGCAGGCAAGCGTCCAGGAACTCATATGATCTTTTTTTCAAATATATAGATTAAATTGAACAAAAAACTGGATCATTTCTCAGGAATGAATGAATTAATATAACTCTTTGTCATATATATATATATATGTTCTAAAATTTAAAAATGAAATAATATAAATTATATTCTGTAATTTTATCTATAAATTTAAGTTTTTAGGTGAGATGATTTCTTATCATAGTATCAGAGCCTTGTTAACCTAGCGTTCACGAATTTGAATCTCACCATCCTCATTTTATTTGATGAAAGATCAAGTGCAAAATAGTATGGATCTGTGCACGTTTTAAACTCAAATGACTTTCACTTGAGGGAGTGTGTTAGATAATAATATAAATCATATTCTAGAATTTCATCTAACAACTTAAGTTTTTAACTGAGATAGTTCCTTAATAAGTCGCAACATGGGATGATTAATGAATATTGAATCCCAGCAAACGCATAGGATTCTTCTCAGCTGGATATGAGAATGGTGTTTGATTCTAGTTGAATACATCAACAGTTAAAATGGTGTTAGGCCATGCACTGCAACGAAAACGATGAATCAGCCGTGCCTCATTCAAACCCTAATATACTGTACAGATAAAAAAAGCTGAGCACTTGTGAGTTATGGATAATCAAAGAAATTCGACTTCACAGCAGATGAATAAGGTATAGACTATGGATGATGAAATCTTTTCACCCTTTTAAAATATAGAGAAATATATATATATTGAAAATAATAATTATATATTAATGCCCATTTAGAAATAGATAATAAAATAATTAACAAAACACCTTTATTATCCACACTTGTTAGTGGATCAAGACCTTAATTATACAAGTGCGTAAGCAGCAATAAGTGAATCTGTGTGTGAGCGAGGAGGTGTTTGATAATGTGTTTTTGAAAAAAATAATTTTATTTTATTTTTAGTTTTTATTTTAAATTAATTTTTTTTGGTGCTCTAGATTATTTTTATATGCTGGTGTCAAAAAATAATTTTATTTTAAAAAATAAAAAAATATCATTTTGATGCATTTTCTAAATAAAAAACACGTTAAAAAACAATCTCCGGCCACACTCCCCAAACAGACACTTAGTCTTACTCAAGAATGCACCAGCATTTAATTAAGCATTAATCCCACGATGTCGATCTTATTCATGCGTTAAAAATGACTTGTAATCAAGAAATTAGTCAGTCGAAGGGGATTTTTTAAATTCAAAATCAAAAGTGCATCTAAAAGGAGAAATGATGAAGAAGGTGTTAGCTGATGATGAGCTTATCCTCTATCGACCAATCTCTGGAGATCTCATGCATGAAGAGAAAAAAAAATGGTTTTTTTAGGCAAGGAAGCAGCAAAGCTTGCTGGTGGAGAAGAAGAAGATGCATGGAATTTCAATGCTTTTGCTCCAAATTTCCACCACAAGTGTTCCGATTGTATTTGTACTTGTCCATCTACGTTAGTCGTGCAAAACATGAGAAAATTCATTAAATCATAAATAATCAAAGTTAATTTGGACTTAAAATGAATAGCTCTGACTAGCTTTTTAGAAGCTGTTTGGGAGGGCGGTATAAACATCGTTTCCTCTTTTTTCTCTCTTTTCATTTTAAATGATTTTTTTAGTGTTTTTAAATCATTTTGATGTGCTGATGTTAAAAATTATTTAAAAAAAAAAAAAAAAATATTATTTTAATATATTTCTAAATAAAAAATACTTTTAAAAGCAACCGCAACCGAAATTGTAAAGGATTTCAATTTTATTAGTTTTTTTTTTCTTCCGAAAGTGAGGCCCGACTAGAAGAACTATCCCTTTTGCTAATGTAAGTTTAGCATATTGTATAAAACTTTTTGTAGATTATATTGTACTAAAAACTACAAAGACATTTATCAATTTTTATCTTCAATCATATACAAAATTTTGTGACATTTTATTTTTTCTTTTAAAACCATAATAAATCTTTTTTTTTTATTAAATATAAGATGGTATAAAAAAACATAATCGGGTTAAGAATTTAACGGGTTGGGATGATTTTACTGTTAATATCATAAAGTTACCCACAACTTTATTTCTTGAAAAGCATGCTTTGTAAATTTAGATAAACGAGTAAAATCTATTGGATATTCTAAGTTTTTATAAAAAATACATATCTTGTTTTGAACTTAAAATTAACTGTGCAGATTATAAATATTTTACCATCACACCGCGCAAGTGTAATCATATTGTCTGATACATGAGAGGGAAAGAGAAGTAACTTGAGTTAATTACACTCACAAAGTGTATTAGCAAAAGCACGAAAGCCCTCTTTCATTTGTGTAAATTATGTCTAGTGCATCTCCTTTTAGGGTTTTTATTTTTTATTTAAAAAAAAAAACTGATTGATTTTGGCTTTTTATACAGTAGTGATTTGAAAATATCCTTTGTTCAAAAAAAAGATTTGAAAATATCCTTTAATTTCTGATTATTTCCATTAATCTTTTTTTTTTATGATAATCCATGAAAAACACTCAAAACCATTCCAGTTTTACAGATCAGACAGTAAATCAGCATACATGGATGAAGAGCCCTGGCATAATTATATAAATTCAATCAATGATTTATCTGGGATTCGCCATGGAAGAAGATCTTGATGCCCAGAAGTTTCATGGCATCACAACCCAACAAAATATGAAAAGGTAGGCGTAGTGGGGAGCACAAATGGTAAGTTGGCAAAGCTCCTCTTAAAGGATGATGTTGCAGGGAACCTGAAAGAAAAGGCCGTCTTCCAAAAGGAAGAGTGAGAAGGAAGACGAAAGCAGAATAATATATATTTACATTATATATATATATATATATAAAAAAAAAAAACTACAAGAAAAGAAAGCCCCTTTCTTTTTAGTTGAGTAGACAGGCTAAGCAATAGGGAGCTGGGGTGGTGCTCCTAGGCACTCATGCGCGCTTGTTAGCACGGGCCCACTCGTGACATCTATCGTGCGCCCCCGTTTTTCTCCTCTGCCCTGCCGACCCATAAAGTTAAAATAATTTATAGTGGGTCTTTGGTCTATATGAATTTTTATTTTTATTATTATTAATTACATCTTTGTGTAATTTTCAGGATAAATTACTCTATAAAAAGATATAAGGCTGCTAGGGCTCTATATGCTATGCTCATGTCTCACCGCGAGCGTGGGTGGTCTGGTTAAAAAACCATATATTATTATTATTATTATGGTGTACATTAATTCCTTAAAACTTAATTAAAAAAAATTATTATTATTATTATTATTATTATTATTATGGGTCACTGTGGTGTACTATAAAAGCCGAGGGAGGAGGTGGTGGTTACCCTTCCGTGCATGACCAGTACCATTATTCCTGGGAAATGTTTTCTAGCTTGGTATATTTATGTTCCCAATTTACCCCCTGCCTTGTTCTTGGACCAAGTGTTTTTCTGACATGGACCAAGCGTGTGCTGGGGACAGGGAAGAGAGAGATGCGAAATGATTCAAGAGCATGATATGATATCCAAGATGAGCTTAATCATTCCTTTCACGTTAGGAAGAGGAATGCATTTTATTTCTTATTATAATTTATAATTATATTTTGTTTTTTTTTAAAAAATATTTTTTATTTAGAAATATAGTAAAATGATATTTTTTACAACACATCAAAATGACCTGAAAACATTTAAAAAAAATCAATTTCTTTCATAAATATTTTTTTATTTTGAATGTTAAATAGACCACTAAATATAGAGTAAAAAAATGATATTATTACTTGCTCTTAATATTAGAAAATCACTCCTGTAATGTCATGCAAGTTGGTGACTTATATATATATATATATATATATATAAGTTTTATTTAATAGCTTAAATTTTTATGTGAAATAATTTTTTGATATGATATTAGAGTTTAACTAAAGCAGTCACGAGTTTGGATCTTATCATTCTCATTTTATTTAATAAAAATAAAAAAACAAGCTAATGTAATAATGTATATATTAGAGTTTTTACTTGGATACATACATTAAAAAATAATATAAATTATAACCTTTTTATCTTCGAAGTTTTCTTCGACCCTCCTCACACAGCCGCGCGCATGACATCAAAACAACAATGCAACCTTGGATTGCCGAAAAGCATAGAAAACATTAACAGTAATTCTTACAAAAACAGACATTTTTCTGGTTCATCAGGCAAATGAACTAATCCAACTTGACCACCACTGATAAGAACTATTCCTGTCTGGAAGCATGGATGAACGCATGTACATGTTGTCATCATACGGCGCACCAGTATTGACAGTATTCTACCAGCTTGATCACTGTGCACACTACAATGGATAAAATGATATATATATCCACCCTATATGTATATATATACTCAGAAAATCCGCAAGCAGGTGGATACAGATCTTCAGAGAATTTAAAAAAAAATACGACGAGCTTGCAACTAGGTAATTAGGTCGACCGCAAGACAAGAAAAGAAAGACGAGTCTGTATCTGTCTAATGATATTGTTGACCCATTTGATCCACTCAACAGCCTGAGGTGTGGGGGAGAGCATTTTCCCTCTGTCAAATCTCTGGTCTCCATGTCTCAGAGAGCTTTTTCCATTTAGTGGAGTGCTTGCCTACTAAAGCACATCCATATGATCATCCCTGTTCCATCCCCACCATCACCATGTGATCAGATCATTCCTTTCCACTTGATGGGAGTGGCTGTGATCAAACCCAATCCTTCCACAAGCTTGGTACATAACACAGCCTGCACAATTTGACTCCCGATAACCCTAGACTGCTTTAACTGTGACACTGGATATATATCCTCGACCTAGTGGTCTTGGGTGGGAAAAAACACTGTTAAAAAACCCACTAAACATTTAATGGTTTGTGCCCTTTATGGAGAAACCTCGCATTTAATTTTTCGAGCAAACAAACTCTACTGTGAATTTCTTACGAAAAACTTCGAATTCCCAAAGTGAGAAGTGATTCTTCAGGAATTTTTACGAAAAAACTTCGATCCTGTCGATCGGGTGTTGGCAAGGAGAACAGCATGCAGCAAAACTATGCCGGAAGGTCTTGCATGGTCCGGCTTCGTCTGAAGAATTACTTCTGATTGTATAGAAGCAGCCATCGCTTTCTCGCACTGTTAAGAATTTCAATTCTCACTCAAATCTCCCCACCAAGGGCCAGCATTTTTTTTTGGTATTATTTAAACATAGAATATAGTTGGTAGATATGTGGCAATCCATAATTATTGTCCTCTTCCAATTAATTAGTACGAAGAACATCTTGGACCACACGTAACTGCCTCTTAAGAGTTGCTAACCTTATTTCCATAGTTTCTCGTATGTAATAAAAACAGATAATTGGAGTGTTTGTACAATCGTTTCAAAAATATTTTCTTAAAAAAATATATTTTTTTACTCTAGGCTTAGCAAATCCTTCTCTTCTAAATATAAATTTAAAAGATTTCTCAGGAGTGATTTACGTGAATTTCTCATTAGTGATTCATGTGTATTACCGTCGAAAACCAAATAATTTGACAGCTTGTGCTTTAGGATAACTCAACCCTAAAAATTATAATTATATAACTCTAAATGTGTCTAATTTTATAATAAAAAAAGTCCCAAATCATCGTAATTCATTGTTTTTGTTGCGTATATGATTTTCAAAACCAACACCTAAAACTAAAAAGTATTCCGTATGAGAGTTTGTGCTTACACAAAATCAATTCAATTTCGCATACTAACATTCTATTATCTTCTTTTTTCCCCGTTTAGTGGCTGTCGAGTCACCAACCCTCTAGTATAATTTTTCCAGGTTATGATTATGGAAAATGGCTGGCCTCTCCCTCTCACCTCGCAAAATCTTATTGGCTCAAGAACATTAAGTAAACTAATTAAATAAGCCTGGCTTGAAATAATACACCTCCACTTTGAAGATTGACTTTCTGCAACCTGTTTGCTGAAACATTTTCCCATTAATATAGTTGTACTTCCCACAATACGAACTCCCTCCTGATGTAAGCATTATTGGATCTCCGATGATTATCCACAAAGCAAATTGCAGGCCCTGATTATGAGAACACGTCAGTTTTGTCGTGCATATAACCAGAACATGACCACAGAAGGTAAACAGTACAGAAGCTGTAAGTGGTATTCATACCATAGTTGTATGTTTTGTTCCCGTTTCGGTTAATTATTTTGATTGTTTTGTTTTTATCTTAATTTAAATTTCTAGTTTGTTTTGGATTTTTCGGTCAAATATTGGTTGAAACATTCCGGTTTCGTTCTACTCGTTCCATTTTGGTCAAATAGTATTTTTTTAAATAATAAATAATTTTATATAAACAGTACAACCTCGAAACAACACACCGATACACTCCAAAACCAAAATATTATGTTCCAATTAAAAAAACAAAATACCACCCGAAATGTAGCTGATAACCCTGATTCATACATTACTAAAGAAGGGTACACAAAAAAACAATGACATGATCTGCACGATGCTCTAATGGTCTATGATACAAGAAACTTTGCTCTTATTAATCCAAATTGCTGACAGTGGGGCCACCTCTAACCTTCCCCAGGCTATAAAGGGCGACTGAAACTCGGGATTCTGAGCTCGTTCAGCATAAGACCAAACTAGAGAGTCGCTCACCTTCTGACTCAGTCCAGGTTTCAGCCATGCAGCCTAGTGAGGTCACAGGACTCCATTATCTAGCTCCTTCCAACCCACCCCCATATTCAGATCGTTTTATCATGTCTCAGAACACCTCGCAGGAGTTTGATCAGTTTCACCAGTTCACGAATCCATATTACAATTTCCAGATCCCTTCTCAAGTTCAGGAATTCAGCCTGCAGGCATCTTGTATGAGCAGCATCTCTACTTCTGATGAAGCAGATGAGCAGCACCTCTCTCTTATCAATGACCGGAAACAGAGAAGGATGGTGTCTAACAGGGAATCTGCTCGCCGGTCCCGGATGCGCAAGCAGAAACACCTGGATGAGCTCTGGTCGCAGGTGGTCTGGTTCCGGAACGAAAACCACCAGCTACTGGATAAGCTGAACCATGTGACAGAGTGTCACGACCGGGTGGTTCAAGAAAATGTTCAGCTTAAAGAGGAAACCTCTGAACTACGTCAAATGCTAACTGCCATGCAACTCAGCAGCCCTTACCCTTCGTTGAAAGACCTGGAAGAAATCACCAGTGATACGGCTTATCTTGGAGCCGAGTCATCAAACCAGTCTATCACGAGTTCTTCAGATTTGCTAGGCTAGGATGGACGAAACTTGTTTATTTTACTCTCTTTTTTCTTACTTTTGGCTCTTCTGTTTGTGGAATCAACCAATCCTAGCCCCAGTTTTAGCTGTTCGAGATTGAGGAATAGTGGAACAACATGATTGAAGGATATATTAATTACTGAGCAATCATGATTCTGCACAGTTCATCAAATCACTTGCCAACACCAGACCATGCAAGTCTCGTTACTTCTCACACTGTAATAAGCACATCAGGTCCCAAAAAAACATTAAAAAGATGCTGGAAGAACTCCATAAGATCCGTTCTCAGAAATCATCTGTAAGAATCTTGACAGGGGACTATGGATGATCACTTGCCGAAACTCTGGCCTGAAAAGAGATGAAACGAGCCTTACAAAAGCATCTTATGGAAACAAAAATGCCATCGTAAATGAAAGGAGTTGATTAGGGTAGTCAGTGCGTAGGGATGTGAAAGTGCTGGATGTAAGACAGAACAAAAAGATGGTGGCTTGTGTTTTGTTAATGATGATGCAACATTGCTATAACAAGAAAAACAATATGATAAAGATAGAAAAACACATCACAAGGGCTATCCACTAAATTGAAATACTGTTCCTCTCTTTTTAAAAGTTCCTTGACTGAAATTAGCTGGCAATTTGTTTTATCCTTCTTCTGTTTTATACAGTCTTCATAGCTCAGCAGAGATAAAGTTTTGCCCTTTTGTTTTTTTCCTGACAAAACATTGTGTTTCCTGAACATGACTTTATAATTTTTTTAATCTCGTCCCTGTTTTCACTCCCATACAAGGATTCAGGTCATAGAATCCTCCTCCATAAAGCTTTGGTTGTGTTCTTGCCATCAAAATCATACTGAGGATCAAAAATTGTATTCAGTGTTCAACTCCAATTTTCATGGAGCTGCTAGAATCACAAGTCCCTGCAACTGTAATCCCTTCCATTACCAGTTTGTCACGGGTAGAAGTTTAGCTTAACATCAGCCATTTAAAATCTGTGATTGAATTTTTTGTTTGTAAATCACAGCGAAGAAACTATATCCAGCTAGTACTGAGATGCATGATCAAAGATAGAAAGCAGGGTGACAAATGAAATACAGGGTCCAAGGCAAAGTTCATCCCAGAAAACAGCGACAAAATCAAGGTAAAAGAGAAGAGATTAAGGAGGCTTTCGTAGATAAATTTCATCTCAAACACTAGGATTAAATGTTCTTGCTAAAGAATCGCTTTATTAGTTCATGCAAAACAATTTCAACTCGACATTCTCTCATGCAAGACACACTGAAATCAGGGGGATGGAACACTTGTGGATACATTGCAGAATTTTCCTTGAAAACCCTTCTAGGAAACTAAGTGTATCTGACTCTCAACTCAATCACATGATCTGATTAGGTTTATCAGACTCTCTTATCTCCCTAAGGGTGTGTTTGGTATTGCTTTTACTTTTGTTGTTGAGGTTTGAAAAAAATAATTTCATAAAAAATGCTTTAGCTGCAATTCAAAATAAGTTTTGAAATATTTGATTAAAACTGCTTTTGAATTTGAGATTAATGAAAAGCAGTTTCATGTGTTTGGTTAGTTACCACGCTTTTAATATTGATTTTAACTTGTGAAATTACTTTAAATGGTATATACAAACATACTTCTTTTTATCGATTTTTATTTTTTTATTTTATCAATTATTTTTTATCCCACTTTTCTCTCTCGTTTTTTTAATGTTAATTAAGAAATACATTTTTGTTTTTTTTTAAGTTATTTATTAAAGATTCCATTTTTTTAATAATTATTCTTCATCCCACTTTTTTCCGGTTTTTTCTTAAATATTTTTATTTTTCCTGCTATCATTTTTCATCCATTATTTTGTTATTTTTCCGTTTTATTCAGGTGAGAGGAGAAGAATGAAAGCAAAGAAAAACCAACAAAATGCTCCCACCACTGGTACGCTCTCTGTCATGAGAGAAACCATCAACAACGCTCCTCCTCTCCTTACCCACCATCACAATCACACCAACAAGAGAGACATGGGTATGGATTTGTATCCAACACCATCACAATCACACCAGCAGGCCCTTGTTTTAAACCCACTAATTTATGATCTTCTGTGACAAGGAGCAGATTAACAATCAGGAGATGGGTTTGTGTATAATTTGCAGATCTGTTGAGTTTGAGGACGAGAGGGTGAGGAACGGAGGCAATGAGGAACGAGAGATAGATGGTGAAGTAAGGGTGAGGCAGTTAGGAACGAGAATTAGGAGATGAGTTTGTGTAAAATTTTGCAGATCTGTTGGGTTTGAGGACGGGAGGGTGAGGGACGGAGGCAGCGTGAGTAACGAGAGGTAGATGGTGAGGATGTTTTAGGGTATTTTATTTTCAACGGTAATTTAAAACACAACTGAAGGTTCAATTGCCATTTGCAGGAATGGAAAAGCAGGTAATACCTGCTTATTTGCAAACTCGATTTCCATACAAAATTTGTGTAGACCCCATGTGCAACTTCTGTTTGTAAAAGTTTATCAACAAACACTTATCTGCTTTTTTTAAACCTACAGCCACACCGCGCTACCAAACGGTCACCTAACAAGTTTGACTTACCAATGTCAATGGAAAGTAATAATTCAGTCAACTCAAGTCCATTCACTGATTTCAAAACTCATCAATCTTAATTTTTACAATTCGTACCATGGTGGTGTATTGACAAGGAATTTAAGATTTTGAGTTGAGTTATAAAGTATCTATCTCATAAAAATATGGAATAACTAATGTTTTATGACTTGTAAAAAATAATTAAGAAAAATCGGGTTTACTCGAAAAAAAATTTCTCCTTACGATTAGTCAAACTCAAGTGCTAACATCATCAGTTTATTTTAAGTTTATTTAGTTCTTGCATGTATTAGGCGCAATGGCATTATATATTCATTTTTAACTAGTTTTATAAGCAAATATTGTGTTTGGCGATATAGATAAAAAAATATTCCTATGAGATTATTTATAAATTTTTAAAATAAAAATAAAAAAATAAATTTAATGAATTTATAAAAATTACACAATCGAAACCTCAAATAAAAATTAATAATTTGATAAATTAACAAATTTTCATGATATGAAATGTATTAATTATGATAAGCTTAGCAGTATGCATTCACATCACATGTATAAGATTAAAAAGGACATAGGCCACGTACATCCACATGATCAGTCTCCGACAATCTATGACTCTTTCGTAAGCCAGATCTCAATTCAAAATTTAAGTGCCACGTGCAGGCACTTCCTTTTTTTGGAATATAAAAAACAAACAGTGGATAAACTCTATCTTCACCCTTGTTATTTCATCGACATTTAACTTATATCCCTTTACTTTATAATCTCTTAATTTTACCTCTATAATTTTTAACATCAGCAATCAATCTTCAATTCAAAACTAATTAGGACCGGTTTGATGAATTTTATTATATCTACATCATGTGCTAAACCCATCTCAAATTCGTGGATTTTAAATATTTAAATATTTTTTATAGTTCTTAAGAAGCTCTAATTTTTCCCTTTACAAATCTATAATTAATAAGAAAAAACTTTTTCCTAATTATTTTATCTATTTTTCGTTCCAAATCCCATAAAAGAATCTTAATTAGTGCTCACCACTTAAGAGCATGGGACAATCAATAAAAATCCAAATATTGTATTTAGCAATTGATATTTAAAATGATTTTTTTTTTCATATTTAATAGTAAAATCATAATTATGAAATTATATAGTTAATTATAAGCCAATCTTGAAAAAATTTTATGAACTAAATTTTATTGGCTTGATCAATGATGAACTAAATTTATTTAATAATTTTTTCTGTAAAAATGTTATGAGAAATTCTTAAATTCCTACAAAGAACAACTCAAACACCAAATTTAAAAAGCAAGCAATTTAAAGGTATGAGAAAATATTGTAAGACTTTAAATTATAGGGATGGAAATTAAACTATTGAATAATCTATAGGGTTAAAATATAAGTTTACCCCACAGTACTTTCGGTCAAATTTATGACCGAAAACCCATAATCTTCATAGCAAATAATAAAAATATTAACACCGACGCGTCGCTTACAAAATAAAATATAGACAGATCCCGGTTTAGATATGAACGGAAACTTCATTACCCTTCAGCGATCCAGCTACAACCTTAGCTCCAAGCTCTAACTAGAAAGCCATACACAAAATAAATTAAACTAAATTATACAAAATAAATAAATAAATTCAGATCCTTATTAAAATTCATCAATGGCAGTGGCCGTCCGAGGAGCCCGAGGGGGAGGCAGCGGCGGCATCAATGGTGGACTACGTACCTTTTTCTCTCACCGGATCTTCATCTCCGCCACGTTCACTCTTCTCTTCCTCGCCACTCTATCTGCTCTCTTCTCCTCTCACCCTCACCACCATCCTGTAAGTTTCAAAAATCTCACTCTGACTCCGTTTCTCTTCGGTTATAGTTAATTACCATCTTCGTTGACTATTGTTTTTTCTCTTTCTCTGAATGTTGAACTCAAATGCAACACAGTCACTGACTAGTAGCGGAAATGCTTACGTGCAACGCACATTTTTGGCGATCAAATCAGATCCGTTGAAAACACGATTAGATTTGATATATAAGCAAGCAAATGATCACATGACGTTAGTTAATACATACGCCGCGTATGCGAGAAAGCTGAAGCTTGATATTTCTAGGCAGTTAAGAATGTTTGATGAATTAGCTAAGAATTTAACGGATTTACCGCTGAAACCGAGTTATAAATCCTCGCTTTTCGAGCCGGGTAGTGATGTAGATGAGGATGTTTTGAGGCAGTTTGAGAAGGAAGTAAAGGAGAAAGTGAAAGTTGCGAGGTTAATGATTGCGGAAGCGAAGGAGAGTTATGATACTCAGATAAAGATTCAGAAGTTGAAGGATACAATTTTTGCGGTTAATGAGCTGTTGATCAAGGCGAAGAAGAATGGAGCGTTTGCTAGTTTGATTTCTGCCAAGTCGGTGCCGAAGAGTTTGCATTGTTTGGCAATGAGGCTTGTGGGGGAGAGGGTTGCCAATCCGGAGAAGTATAAGGAGGAAGGGTATAAGGCGGAGTTTGAGGATCCGAGTTTGTATCATTATGCGATTTTTTCCGATAATGTGATTGCGGTTTCGGTTGTGATTAGGTCTGTGGTGAAGAATGCGGAGGAGCCATGGAAACATGTTTTTCATGTGGTTACGGATAAGATGAATGTTGCAGCTATGAAGGTATGGTTTAGGATGCGGCCAGTGGAAGGTGGCTCGTCTGTGGAGATTAACGCCGTGGAGGACTATAGTTTTCTGAATTCATCGTATGTGCCGGTTTTGAAACAACTTGAGAGCGCTAATATGCAGAAGTTTTATTTTGAGAATCAGGCAGAGAATGCCACCAAAGATGGGAGTAATATGAAGTTCAGGAACCCTAAATATCTGTCCATGTTGAATCATCTTCGGTTTTATTTACCTGAGATGTATCCTAAGCTGCATAAAATCTTGTTTTTGGATGATGATGTTGTGGTTCAGAAGGATTTGACCGGGTTGTGGAAGGTTGATTTGGATGGTAAGGTGAACGGAGCTGTCGAGACTTGCTTCGGGTCATTTCATCGTTATGCTCAGTATCTGAACTTTTCACATCCTTTGATTAAGGAGAGGTTCAACCCCAAGGCTTGTGCTTGGGCTTTTGGGATGAATATATTTGATCTTGATGCTTGGAGGCGTGAGAAATGCACAGAGCACTATCATTACTGGCAGAACCTGGTAAGTTCATCTGTTCTTCCATTCCAACTTATTCCTTAAAGTATTTCTCCTTTCATTGGCCACAGAAAGTAATATTGCAAATTCTGATCACAGAATGAGGATCGTGCTCTTTGGAAACTGGGTTCTCTCCCACCTGGCTTGATTACCTTTTACTCTACAACAAAGTCACTGGACAAATCCTGGCATGTGCTTGGTCTCGGATACAATCCAAGTATTAGCATGGATGAGATCAGCAACGCCGCTGTCATACATTATAATGGAAACATGAAACCCTGGCTTGACATTGCCATGAACCAATACAAGAATCTCTGGACTAAATATGTAGACAATGATATGGAATTTGTTCAGATGTGCAATTTCGGTCTATAGACGAATACCGCTCCTGCTCCATTATTGGCCAGTTAGAACAGCAACAAGCTGTAAGTGTTCATACTGAATTACTTCTTTATTTCCAAAATTTTGTATCCAATCATTACTTGTTACTACTTTCAAAGTTGTGTCCAGCCAAACTGTGTTTTTCTGCACTCAGAAATGATTCTTTTGAATGAAATATTCTCTATGAACACCGGTGTTTCACATGTTGCATTATAAGATGGAGTATTTTGACATGTTATCACTTCTTGATTATCTGTACTGCTATTTATTCTAGTTCTTTTTCGGAGCATTCTGTGATTATATGGGTAGTGGTAGTTAATCATGCCACATTGACATTTGAAACAGTATGTGTGGCCTGATTTGATAATAAAATTTGTTAAAAACAGGACAATCAAGATAGTTACAAGGGAGGTTTTTGTATGCATAATTTTAATTGAAATTCTTGTACACTTGGGGACAGATCTAGCATGAAGTTGTTGTAGTTGGGCAGTGCAAAATTCTTCATATGAAGAAGAGGAAGCTAAACATGAACAACAAAACAAGGGGAGACATGGAAGTGAAAGTGATTTGGGCAAAACTAACAACACAAATTTGCAAGAAAAAAAGACTTGGAAGATTTAATTAGCGAAAAGGGTTGCATATATATATATATATAAACATTGAATTAACAATTTTATTATCAAAACTAAAACAATGCTGGTTGTCTTCTTAACTTTTAAATATGCTAGAAAACTCTATCGTCACTAGTAAACAGATAGGAATTTGAAAACTTAAGGAAATAAATATAAATTTCGAATTATAACATAAAATCCAAACAAAATGGAAAAAAAAATGCCATATTAGGAGCATCAATGCTTAAAGTATGACTTTACAAGATCTGATGGTTCATTCAGCGACGCAGTGACTGTTGTAGGGAAAGCAACCTCCTTTATGTTCCAGCTGCCTCAACTCAACTCCAACCACTATGAAAGGTCATTTTCAAACCCCAATCAAATTTTTGAATAATTTCAATATGTTACTGAATATTAAATGTGTTATTTTGGATGATTTTGCATGTTTGGTTTTGTGTGCTTATTGATAATTTTGTGCGTGGATGCGATTTGTTTGTGGATGTTTGAGTTTCTTATGTGTTTGATTTATCCATCATGATTTGTTTTGAGTATGAATGTGCATTATGAATCAGTGTTTTTTCTTTCAAATAATAATATACAAAACTTTGAAAATGATAGTTTTTTTTTTTAAATTTTTTTATTAAACATGAACATGAATCAGCGAGTTGAAAGGTACCTTACGCAGTACTCTCCCAATTTACTTTTATATCATAAAACAAACCATTATTCTACTAGTCGGTCACTCCTGAAATTACAACATATGATTTTAAACTAAAAAAACCATTATCGTCTTTATTTATAAATATATTTTTCGGTAATTCTTTGTGCAATATGATACATTTTTTCTATTTTTATGAGTTGAATTGAATTGGGTTCAATGTATCCTGTATAAGCTTAGTGTCCATGTGGAAATACAATTGAAGTTGATTTTAAAAGTGTTTTTCATTCAGTAATGCAACAATTTTTGTTTTTAAATATGTTTGATATTATCACATGAAAATGATTTAAAAACATAAAAAAAATAATTTAACGTAAAATATAAAAAAAATATTCATTTTTTTTCACAAGTGCTTTTGAACACTATACCAAACATGGCTTTAATGAGCATGAAAGTCTGCTTTTTTTTAATCATCCTTACAAGTCCAACACTATTTTTAAAATTCTAAACCGATGAAATATTATATTTTAAGGATTAATATAATTTTTCATTCAAAATCTCAAGTTTTTAGGAATTAACATCAATAAATTTAAAAAAACTTAAATGGATGGAATCTCCTAATTTAGGAGTTAATGTCAAATCTTTTTATATGAAATTCTAGATCAATTAAATTAAGACTAATATTTTTGTTCAAATCCCAATTTGATGAAATCTTTTATTTTTAGATATTAATATTAAATTTATCAACGAGTCTCATATTTTAAAGATATCAATATCTTTTCTTTGAAATTAAACAAAATAAATTACAAAACAAGGTTATAAAATAATATACATAATTAATAAAATATAAATTAAGAGAAAACACATTAAATGTATCATTTTGTTTCAAAGGATACAATGAAGGTGTTGTTTACAATAATACTTATTTAAAATTATTATTATATATGTATATTAAAAAACATTAACTTAGTATTTTTTTCAAACAAAATAAAATTTACAAGCCATGTTGTAAAACAAAAACAAACATCTCGTAGATGGTTATTAAGTCTTTACTACTATATAATCAAGTTAATGCTAAACAAATATGATTTTGAGCGAGGAGGATTGATATTAATAAATAAAAATAGGAGAAATTAGTAAGGATTGAAAATAGAAGGATTAAACAGAGCTTTTAGCCATTTTGTGGTGGGGTAAAAAAAGCGTCGGCTGCTGGTTAAGGGAGAGGAGAGGGTAACACGTGGGAACAATTTTTTCTTTATTTGTTTAGTTGCCGGCATCTCAGGGTCTTACCTGGCAAGCAAATCAAGTGCTTAGTGGTTCAATTACTAAAATATGTTTAAAATAATTAATGTAATAAATAAATTTAATCACAAATGATAGTTTATTAATTATATCATGTCAATAAAAATTATTAATTGTTAAAAAATATTATTGATAATTATAATTTTAACTTTTATTTTAACAAACTTAACACGTTGTTAAAAATATATTAAAATAATATATTTTTTTATTTTTTATTTTTTATATATCATATCAAAAATATTTTGACTAAAAATATTTTTTTTTCTAAAAATACTTTTTAACTACAAAATCAAACGGGACAGGGGTTTTTGACACTTATATTTTAAAATATTTTTGAAAAAAATTAAAAAAATATATATATATATATATTTTATTCTAAATTAAATTTTTTAATATTTTTAGATTATTTTTATGTTTTAATATAAAACATAATTTTTTTCTTTTTAGATCGTGTAAAAGCCCCAGTAAACCCATTTTGTTGTGGTTTCATCAGAAACCAAGCTGATACTTTTCGCTCCTGTCGTCGACGATGTTGTTGTCGTTGGTGGCCGCTATCATTGTTAATTGTAGCTGTTTCTGTCACGGTGGCCGTCGTTGCTGCTTCCGCCGCCGCCGCAGCTTCAGCCATGCTCCTCCAAGATCTTTCATGCAACCAACCACCTCAACCATCGCTCATACTCTAACAGTCCCAACCGCCACCTCGTTTTCCCACCAGGATCTACTGCTACACATATAAAAAGATCGAAGAGGCAAATGAGATGATATTATACAGCGATGAACTCACGTCAGCTGCTGTCATCGTTAATTATAGGGCTTTGCAAAATAATAAGAAAGGGTGGTGAGAAACAACCTCATTAATTATTGCTTTCATTTGCAATGTTCCATAAAATGCCTGCCATAGAGAGGGTACCTATTTTTTTTTCATTAAAAATATTAATATAATTCTTTAGAAGTGAAGATGCAAAATATTCACATACCAAAAATACATAATATTTTTAATAATTATCTAAAAGCATTTATAGAATGACCCCTTAACCAAAATTGATATAATTTATTGTGTGTGTGTGTTATAATTTATTATATATATATATATAGTGATGGATTTTCATGTATGCATTTGAGGGTTTCTATATAATGAAAAAACATTATTAATTTAAGTTTAACTTCAAAAGTTTAGATTAATAACTCATGAGTATATTTTATAAAATATAAGCATTTCATTTTTCTCAATTACTTAAAATATGATTTACTCATATGTGTAATTAATAATTACACTAATTAAAAAATTTATCTATATATTATAATCACTTAACGAATATCAATTTTAATCTCTTTTTATATTCAATACTTATTGTATTAAACAAAAAAATTCAAATAAAAAGATGGAGGTTAAAATCATGTTTGGAAAAAAAATATTTTTTCGTTAAGTAAGAAAACAAGAATTAAAAAGAGGAATAATATTATGCATGCATTAAATAAATTGTGTATATGCCTCTAATAATATATTTGTAATAAGGTCTCTAATGTGAATTATGACTAAAAATTGGTTCAGCTTACTCTTGGTTTTTTTTTAGATTCGAGGAAACCATATCACATCTCCTTTTAAGCATTTTTTACGAGCCCAAGTTAAGCGAGAAAAATCTCAGTTATCCTATACTCTTATAAAGTGAACATATTTTAACTAAAATTCAAGACTTGCAAAATATATCTTAAATTTTTTGCTACCACATCACACCTCTTAAGAACAACTTGCCCTTGACCTTCATGTATACAACACCAAATAGTTGTCTTTCACGTACAATTCAAATTTATATGTAACTAAAAATAAAATTCTTCTATTTATTTTCAATTCTAATTTCCAACCAGCTTTTAGAATGATTTAGTGTGTGTTTGACATTGCTTTTTGTTTTTGCGATTGAGGTTGAAAAAAAGCAGTTTCAAAAAAATGCTTTTACTGTAGTTCAAAATAAGCAGTGAAATGTTTGGTTAAAATTGTGGTTGAGTTGGAGGTTGAAAAAAAAAGCAGTTTTGGGTGTTTGGTTACCAAGCTTTTCATATTGCTTTTAACTTGTGAAATTACTTTAAAGGGTATATATATATATATATATATATTTTTTTTTAAATATTGTAAATTTAATAATTATAATAATATAATGTAATTAATAATTCATGAAAAAACAAATATTATTTTTTATTCTCCCATCAAACTACTTGCAATTTCATCTAGAACTAAATCGATACGTGAATGCCTCTGCGATTCCTTGCTATTTGATGGAGAAACAACATATGGTAACAATATCATTACTAACAACATTTGCGACCCAGTAATCTAGTTGCAAGTTTTTAATTCATAATCAATCAAAAAATAATAGGGTTGTGGAGTGCAACGAAGTCACGTGTCATTTTTTTAATCAGAAAAATACATTTTTTTTGTTATTTTTAAAATATATTTTTTTTAAAAATTCGATCTAGGCCTCACCCAACTAAATGGGCCGGCCCTAGCTTAGCTAGACTTGGGCTGGGCCAAGAGCAGCCCAGCCCAGCCCAAGCAAACACACGCAGAAGAAGAGTGAAACGGTGCGCTGCACTGTTCACCTCTTCTTCATGTGAACAGTGCAGTGCCACTGTTCACCGACCACGACGATAACGTCAACTGGCCGATGCCGATGGGTAGAGGAGGACGAGGTGGTTCTTTCTATGGTGGTGGCGTTGGAGATGGTGGCTTGTGGTGGCCGTGAGGAGCATCATAAGCTTCCTCTGTGGAGAGAGAGAGAGACAGTTGCCGCAGTGTAGAGAGAGCTTTGTCGTCGTCGTCTCGTGCCTATCGTCGTGGAGAGGAGAGAGAGTTGCCGCTGTGGCTGTTGTGGCCATCATCGTCGTCTCCTGCGACGAGAGAGCTTTATGCAGCTCTCTGCATGCAATTCAACCTAACGACCCGTTTTGTGCAGAGGAGAGGAAGGAATGAGGTGCAGACGAGAGGATAAGGTAGGGTTTATTTTTCAACGGTTATATTTTTTACTTCAAATACAATCGATGTTTCACAAAAAACAAATCACAGATACAAAAGCACCTATTTTTAGCTTTTCATGGAACAACGTTTATGTGCATTTTTTCTGTGCCTCATCACGCTGAAACGCCGTTTACACACTTTCCAAACACTAAAACTGATAAGCCGTTTGACAATCATGGATCGCACCACAATGCCAAACGGCCACTTAAAGTTCATAGATCGTTAGGTGGAAATTCAAATTTCTCATTTGTTTCTTTCAAAGACACTTAGTCCTTTTATATATATATATATATATATATATATATATATATATATATATATATATATAATCAAGTGTCAACTTACAATTCATGGCATTCTTGTAAGTTCAGCCCTTTTAGTCCTTTAAGGAAAAGAAATAAAAGAGTTAGTTCATTCTTCCATGGGATCACAAATTGAGAATGAAGCTTAGAATAACCATTTAGGTGATACAATAATAAAAGTTTAAGATTAAATGTTTTTTGTTTTTGTGGTTTTTAATTTAATTCTTGTAATTATTAATATAATAATTATTAAAAATTTATATAATTATTAATTTCAGAATTCATGAGATTAGCATACAAACTAATCATACATTCATATTAATTAAAAAAAAAGAATGACGGTTAAAATATGATCATCGTCAAATTTGGTAGCCCCATCTAAAAATTGGGCGCATGGGAAAGGTTGCAAAATCGAAGGCAACGGTCACATTTAGACCGACTCCCACCTACCAATGCCAAGCACCAACCAAATAGAATTCTATTTTGATGGCCAAACTTTGACCCGCTTATAAAATCACATAAACGAAAAGCTAAAGAGATCATCGCCAAGTGTTAATGCTTCCAACTAAGAAGTCCCTTTCTTCCTGACTGCTCTGTGCACTGTAAGCAACTACAACTCTTATGCACCTTTCACTGTCTTTCTTATTTTTTAACATTATATATTGTTGTTGTGTTCTTGTTGCAACAACTAATCTTTCCTCTCTTCCATTCCCAGATCTTTGATTTTCCTGGGTTGTCCCTAATTTCTACCGAATCCATTTCCAAGGTATGTGCTTTTTATTTTTTGTTTTATAAAGATTGGATTTTTTTTTGTGGGTTTTTGTCTTCTATCTGTTTGCTTTAGAGATCTTAGTGAGAAAAGACAAATCATTAGGGTGGCCATAGCTGTCGTGATTTAGTTTATAACAACTCATATTAGGCTCCGATTTCTGTATTTTTTATAATGTTTCTGGGTTTATTAAGGAGTTGGTGATCTGGGATTTGTACGTTTCTGTATGATCTTGCAAGTGAATCTCGTTTTGTTGTGATCATAGAACAGTTTGAAAAATCTAGCCTTTCATGGTTTTCTTTGGTTGATGAGCTTATCAGATTCATGTCGAACTGCTTAGCATTTGTGTAAAGTTGATTGCTTTCATATTAGTCTGATTGATTAATTGTTCTATTGGTAATCATGACCTTCTGAATATCAGCTTGAATTTAAGTTTCATGTGAAGATCTAACTGTTATTGTGTTGTGATCCTTAACTTCAGATCTCCCAATATGCCCCAAAATCGAAGCAATATTGAAAGGAATATACTTGATAGCCTTTGTTCAAGAATCTAATCTCTTAAATTGTTTTTTACAGTGATATTCTTGATATGTTTTTAGTTTTTTCACAACAAAATATCTCATTAGATATCATTTGGACAGGGTAACTATGGCTGCACCACCCAAACCAACAAGAATAGGCCTTGCTGGTCTGGCTGTCATGGGCCAGAATCTGGCCCTTAATATCGCAGAGAAAGGTTTCCCCATTTCTGTTTATAATCGGTCTACCTCCAAAGTTGACGAGACTGTTGTGAGGGCTAAAAAAGAGGGAGATCTTCCCTTGTATGGTTTCCATGATCCTGAATCTTTTGTGAAGTCAATCCAAAAGCCTCGAGTGATAATTATGCTTGTTAAGGCAGGGTCACCTGTTGATCAAACCATAAAGACTCTTTCTGTCTATATGGAGAAGGGTGATTGTATCATTGATGGTGGAAATGAGTGGTATGAGAACACTGAGAGGAGAGAAAAGGCTATGGCTGAATTGGGGCTGCTCTACCTTGGAATGGGAGTTTCAGGTGGTGAAGAGGGTGCACGCAATGGGCCTTCTTTGATGCCTGGAGGTTCCTTTGAGGCTTTCAAGTTCATTGAAGACATTCTCCTTAAAGTAGCAGCTCAAGTTCCTGATAGTGGCCCCTGTGTGACATACATCGGCAAAGGTGGTTCTGGTAATTTTGTCAAGATGGTTCATAATGGAATTGAATATGGTGATATGCAGTTGATAGCTGAAGCATATGATGTACTAAAATCAGTTGGAAAGTTGTCAAATGATGAACTCCATAGTGTTTTTACAGAATGGAACAAGGGTGAGCTTCTGAGCTTCTTGGTTGAAATCACTGCAGATATATTTGGAATTAAAGATGATAAGGGGGAAGGATATTTGGTTGACAAGGTTTTGGACAAAACTGGCATGAAGGGCACAGGTAAGTGGACTGTGCAGCAAGCTGCTGATCTATCAGTTGCAGCTCCCACAATTGCCTCTTCTTTGGATGCAAGGTTTCTCAGTGGTTTGAAGGATGAACGGGTTGAAGCTGCTAAAGTCTTCAAAACAGGTGGATTTGGGGATATTTTGACTGATCAAGTGGTGGATAAGAAGCAGTTGATCGATGATGTCAGGAAAGCTCTTTATGCATCCAAGATTTGTAGTTATGCACAGGGGATGAATTTGATCCGTGCAAAGAGTATTGAGAAGGGATGGGACTTGAAATTGGGAGAACTGGCTAGGATTTGGAAGGGTGGTTGTATTATTCGAGCAGTATTTCTGGACAGAATCAAGAAGGCATATGATAGGAATCCTGATCTGGCCAACCTTCTAGTGGATCCAGAGTTTGCGAAGGAAATCATTGAGCGCCAGTCCGCCTGGCGCAGGGTTGTAAGTCTTGCAATCAACTCAGGTATTAGCACTCCGGGAATGTCATCCAGTCTTGCTTATTTTGACACTTACCGGAGGGGAAGGTTGCCAGCTAATTTGGTCCAAGCTCAACGAGATTATTTTGGTGCTCATACATATGAAAGGGTTGATATGGAAGGATCTTTCCATACCGAATGGTTCAAGATTGCAAGGCAGTTGAAGAATTAAATCTTTTTCCTGGTGCTATCAAGTTTAGTTAAGACTTTCAATAAGACAATAACTTCTGCTCTGGACTCTATTCTGGGTAGAACTTACATCACCCGTATTTCATGAAATTTATCTCAATCAGGTTCATCGAATCCAATCGAGTTTTTAGACTGTCTTACTTTTATATGTTGTGTTTTTTCTTGGCAGATCTACTGCTTTTGTATTTTATTTTCACCGGATTTCTCATCCAAGCTTGTAGCCCCATTTCTTTTTAAAGAGATATTTAATGGTGCTTTTGAGAAGTAGTATGAAATCAGATGTTTGAACAATAATTTCTCTTTTGCTGGTATTTTTGCCATTTGCTCTTGACCAGCAATATATTTACTTTACTATATTGCCCGTCCACTCGATGATGGTCTCAACTTAACATTTGAATTTGGCGTGCCTAATTTTTATATGAGGTTCTAGATTTGGTTGGCTTCTATAAGATCAGGGGAGAGCCAACCACCAGATGATGGGGGATCGTGCAAATTTTCTACTGTATTTAATAGCAGGGATGTCTTTTGTAGTCAGGTTCTGGAATTCTAAACTCACATCCAGTTCAAACATATTCATTCACCTTAATACTATGATTATTTGGATTATTGAGTTCTTGAATGCGTGATAATTTTGAAACTATTCTATTAAAAGACATAAATTAACCCGCAAGTATAGTAGTTGATCTAAAAAGGCATTTTGAGGGGATGAAATTTGAGGTTTGGCTTCTTTTTTCTTAATGACTACAGGCAAGGAAAAGGTATAAATTCAATGCTGCAACTATCACTTGAATTATCATTTATCCATTTAAACTCATGCTAACCTTTTACCAAGTAAGAATCTTATCTTGAAACATCTCTTGCATCTGTTTTTTTTCAGAAACAGAAAGGGGATGGCTAATGATCTAGAAGTAATAGTACAATAGTCGGTTGATGTTTCTAATTATAACGAAGAAGGTTGGTGTGCTGCCCCAATTATATGTTTATTTGCTTAACAACTACAATTATTGAGCATATCATTTACCCTAATACAGAAGATTCTTTGGCATAACAACTACAATTCAATAATTGAATTCAAGGGATGCTGCCCTTTTCATTTAGTCATAGTCCAAGCTTGAGGGAAGGAAGGACAGATATTCACTTCATTGACTTTTATTTTCTACAGTGGCTTTCTGTTGACGTGCTGTTGAGCATCAGTCCTATTTTTATGAAAAAGCAGATTAAATGCCATAAACTATAGGACAACACTTGATGTAAATGTGATTTTAACCCTTTGTATTATTGCTGATGAGGAGCAGTGAACTTAATTAAGTCTCTATCTTTGTTCAAATTATATAATTAGTGGTGCTAACCGCTCTTTAGTGTTTTCATTTCATTTTTTTAATTTCTCGTTTTGTTCTTGTCTGTCTTTCATAAAATATGCTATTTTTTTTATATTTATGCTCTTTGTTTTCATTTGAAGAATAGAGTCTCCCTGAATACATGTTATATTCTTAAACCAATGGTACCAGATTTTATAGTAAGCTTTTTGTAATATTGTTTTGCTTTTGATGTACAGCCCATGCTCTGCAGTTTCCTAGCTGTTTCCCTTGTACCCCCCTTGTTTGCAGATTGATTATATAATGAAAACTGATATGAAATTTTAACATAATATACATAAATATATCAAGAGACTTCTTATATAATCTCATCTTAAAATGGTCGGATTAAGAGATATGATTAATATTGTAAAATTATTCATTATTTAAATAAAAATACTATTTGATCAAAAAATCTGAGACGGACCGGAATTTAAACTGAGGTAAAATCGACGCTGTTTTGTCTCGTTTTTTTAACTGGTATAAATTGTTTCAGCTGTTCTGGCTGAAACGGAACGAAATTGACAACTATGCTAGAATGTGCTTGTTGCTCCCCATGGTTGGCGTTTGTCTTTCTAGGGTTGGTCACTCTTCTTTCCAGCACAACATACTCTGTTGATTCAGAGCATGCACACACAAAAACATAGTGGACACAATATACAATGTACTAAATCTTTAAGTTTCTGCTGCAAAAGTAATGTTTTCTTGTAAACTAAGCTGGAATCATTTTATTCTTGAACCTCAATCAACCAAATCAATATTCAATACTCAGCCATCTTGTTTCTGTGCTGATCTTCTCTTCACTTTCCTCCTGGTTAGGGGAAAAAAGACAAAGATCTTAGTTTTTTTTTCCAGAAGAGCACAAGCTGTTGGCTAATACTCAATTCATTTCCAAGCGCGCATATGATGATATGTAAAAAATGCATTTGATTTTTATGTTTGTGGAGAATAAATGTTATACATCAGAATGTGCTCACCTCTTAATCATACAGTACACTGCATATGCTCGATAATCTCAAAAGTCACTGCAGTATCAAGAAGTAAATTTGATACAATGATCAACATGTGCTTATTTATGAACTTTGTTTTTCTGTTCTGATAAGAATGATCAAATGAGAAATGGTTCCTATATTTTGTTTCTCTTGACTGTGCTGCCTCACAATTTATTTCATGAATACAGTAAATCTGGAACATAAAAGTTGGATAGATAGAAAATATCTGGAGTATGTTTCCTCTCTTTAAGAACATTTATGAGAAAAATTACATGTTCTCATCTGTCTGTGTCATCAGTTTTGAGAATCTTACTCTCTGCTAATACGACCACTACTTGTGTTTTCTGTGAGAATCAAGTTTCCGGCTCTTTATAGCACTGTTTTTATCACTCTTCTTGTCCTTTTTCCCTGGTTTTTTGGCCGAGGAGGACTGGAGGTTGAAATGACCACCCTTGCTGTGCTTGAAATTTACTGTTCCGTGGCCGTTCTCATGGTTGTTTTGATGATGGGGACCGGAGGAAGCATCAGAAGCCATCGAGTCATCACTGACTTCATCTTCAACAGCAGCATAGTGATTTTTGTACCTCGCCTTGTGAGCCTCGGAGTTATTACCACCATCATAACTGCCCTCGTCATCCTCATCTTCTTGCATGGGAGAAGCTAGGTACATTGTCCACCCAGATTCGCTGCTGCTGCACCCTTCTGCGCCTGAAATGTATTTGTATGGATCCATTTCTGACGCCGAGGGCAGAGATGAAAGAAGTTGAGGAGTTCTTTTCGAGCTTCTGTGAGAGAATTACCTTTTGCTGTCTGTATATCTTGGAGGGCTAAAGAAGGGAAGGGAGAGACAGACTTTTGAAAGAAAGATAAACTCTGAAGACTGCATAAAATCTCTATATAAGGTGAGCTAGAATGAGTTTTGATTTACTTTCTCTCTATATTTTTATATATTTCTAAAAGCTTTACCTTTTCTAACAACCAAAATACAGGTTATCATAAGTAACTCAATGTGGGAAGCTATAGAATAAGGGAGTCTGAAACGAATTTGGTTTTCTCTGGGTATAAATATAATCATAGAAAACAAAAAATAAAATCTTTTTTTATTTTGTCAGCCGTCCACCTAAGTGAGAAACCAGCTTTTAGTGAAGAACTGGTGAGGTCATTTCACATCTCTTTTAATCGATTCTCTCTTTTCTTTTCTTTTCTGAAGATTTTTAAGCAATGCAGAAAAACCCTTTCCTCAGTTCTGGAAGAATGCGGGACCCCCACTTGTTGTTTTCCTTTCAATCCTGTAATCCACTCTCTTGTCAGAAAGAAAGGTCAGCTCTTCTGGACAAAATTTGCAGAGGTACCAAACAGGTTACTGATATTCTACAAGGGACTACCTAAGATCAGAAATATTTACAGCTTTTAGTTTTGTTTGAATGTAAGAAAGCTGAGAGGAAATGGATGATGGTGGCTCTGTTACGTCAGGATTACTGTGTTATGATTCACTGTTTACATCAGAAAACCTGGAGTGGAAGATGACGCTTGTGCTGTTTGGTTGACCAGAGAGTAAAATATAGATCCGAAAAATACCTTATTATCATCGAAACACTGATTAGTTCCATTAATATTTCTCACTACATAGACTAGCCATTGAGAGTGATGATAGATAGCACAAGCCATAGCTTCTGTGTTCAGATTTTTTCTTTACAGGATCTGCAGTCAAGAGGTTTTCGGATTAAAAAAAAAAAGACATTGAGGATCAATAGGTGAATCCATGATCTTGTTTCTCTTATGCAATTGTTTGTTATCATTTTGGTTTTTGAGAAATTCGATCTGAGCATTATCTTTGATTTTTTTCTTCTTCAGATTTTATGTGTGTATGGTAATGCAGTGCTTTTCAATTGAAATAGATCATATATATTTTTTTTAATATTAATTAGGGATAAGCAAAAAACCGAAAAAACCAATTAAACTGAGAAAACTGAAAAAAATCAACCGAGAAAAACAGAACGGAGAAAAAAACATATTAGAATTTTTTTCAACACTTCCGGTCCGGACCGGTTTCAGTTCAATTTTTTTGGTTTGCTTCCGTTTTGGTTAAATGGGAGAAGGGGAAACTTGGATAGGGTAACCTCTCCCCCCCCAAAAAAATAAAAAATAAAATTGAAACTATTTTTCAGCTGTTTAGTTAAAAAAACTGAACCGAAACCAATCAGTTTAAACCGTGTTTGGTTCAATTTTTGTTTTTTCTGGTTTGATTGTTTTCATTGATAAAAACCGAACCAAAAATAATCACCACAAATATTAATGTATTAAAATCATTAAAAAAACACATTATAAAAATTAATTTGATACTTTCTTAAGTAAATAATAACTTAAAAGTCATTCCTCATAAATAAACAGTCTTTATATCAAAATTGAAAAGCAAGAGTTTAATGGCAAGAATATGATGAGTGAAGTGAGTATCTCAATTTTAATTCTCGATTCTTACTAAAAATAAACTTAAATTGTTAGAAATCTATTTAAGGTTTAAAAAGACTATTTCACATAGCAAAGAGAAAATTTATTTAAGATAAATTTAGGATATATTTATTTTTCTGTTGAAAATTGTTTTTTTTAATTAGGTTTATTATTATTATTTTAAATGTTTTTTTTAATATTTTTAGATTATTTTAATGTGGTAATATAAAATATAAACTAAAAAAATATTATTTTAGTTTTTTTCGAATAAAAATTAACCATGTCATGATATCAAATAAACTTTGAAAAAAAGCCCATAAAAACAATCAAACATGTCCATGATAGATTGCCCAACCCAAGGCCCACCCCAACTAAGGTGGTAGATGATAGTAGTGTACGAACAAAATCATCTAAACGAGGTGTCTTCTATTTCCCAGTTGTGTAAATGGCTTGTCTTCTATTTTCAGTCAAGCAAATGACTTGTCGTCTCTTCTGCTTACATAAGTAAGCTTGTTCTGAGTTTCAATAATTTAGGGTGAAAAAATAAATAGTAAATTTACAAAATTGTTATTTTTCATAGTATTTTACTGTTTATTTTTTTAATTATGCATTATTTTTCTAAGAGTATAGTTTGGAAGTGTAATTGACATTACTTTTTAAATTGTTTTCATTTAGAAAAGTATCATATATATATATATATATATATATATATATATATATATATATAAAATTATTATATATATATATATATATATATATATATATATATATATATATAAAATTATTTTTGATATTAGTACATTAAAATGATATAGAAATATAAAAAAAATTAATTTAAAATAAAAATAAAAAATATCTATTTTTTTTCAAAAAATATTTTTAAAACAGTGACAACAGTAACTTATGTTTTATGTTTCTGTGGACCCATTTCGGAAAAGTTGACCCTCATATTGTAACATGGAATATCCCAAAGAATATGTTGAGACCGAGGGAGTGCTCTCACTGCTGAGATGAAAATGGTGAGAGAGAACACTATCCTCAGTTCACAGAAAACTACGCCGCATCATCAACCCTCTCGCGTTTTCCCGCCGCCGCATCCACTAATGCTAACCACTATTGTAATAATAAAAATATACTTTTATTTATTTATTTATTACTATTTTAAAATTAAAAAGAAATATAAAGGCCGTGTTAAAAATACCGAGTGGTGTATTCCACACCTAGACTCTAGTCGTCTAGTCTCCCCCACCATATAATATTCTTGAAAAGCTATACGCATATAGAATTATATAAATTATATTTTTGGATTTCAATTAATAACTTATATTTTTGAGTTGAATTTTATCATTTTCATTATTTTTTCTTTAAATTTAATTAATAATATTAATGTTTTACTTGAGGATATGTGATAAAAAACAATACAAATTATATCTTATAATTTATCTAAAAAGTTACTTAAAAATGTCTTGTTATCCAATTATATTTTCCGGTGATAGAAAAGAAAATCTCCGAGACAAGAGATCTTTCTATCGACACAGCTCACTATCAAGGGTCGTGAGTTCTTCTGCAAGGGGAATAATTCTCAGAATTTCTAAGTTGATTCTACTTTTAAAAATGATTACCTAATTTAATAACTCTTTAAAAATCCCCCGTGCTATTATTCTACCATAAACTCATATTTTTTTCTAAAGTCTGATGATTGCGTTATGTGCTGAGAGAGAGGAGGGTTGATAATTAAATAATTTCGATAATTAAGTAATTATATGAGATTTTTTTTATATAATTTCTTTTTTTAAAATCTTATTATTATAATGAGATTATCAAATTATTTTTAACTACTACTACTACTACTATGTAGTGCTGGCATCGTTGTGATTAGAAATTTCAGAATATGATCGCCATAGCAATTTTAGGTCACAATAGTTTCGCGTCTAAAAGAAAATATACTGATACATTTATTTTTATTTACTTCTTAAATTGTTTTTTTTTGTCAATTTATCTCTACCTTGAACGAACGGATTGAAGTCCAAAATCCTTTCTGTATCCTGTGGGGGTAACATCTCCTTAGACCCCCTTTCAGTTTCAAATGATCACGGGGCTTATGTTACAAAATTTAGTAATTAAATTTGAAATTTTGTTTCAAATTGATGACAATTTTCTTTCAAATCATAAAAAAAATGATGTTTTTTTTTCTAAAATTTGAAAAACTATCTCCTTTTTAATTTGTGGTTGGGTATTTGAGGTTGTTTTTCAAAATAATTTTCATCTAGAAATAAATTAAAATATCTTTTTTTTAAATAAAACTATTTTGCTGACATCAAGACATCAAAATAATCCGACAATATCAAAAATTAAAAATCATTTTTTTTTTTTCAAATATAGACCGTCCTTCTTCCTACTTGTTATAATTATCGCATTAACTATAATAGTCATTTAATTCTCCCGGTGGGATATGATTGTGGGAGCTTTGAGATGAAGAAAATATATGAAACTGAAGAGGAAGGCTGTGAAGAGGCAAGCAAACTGAACAAGAGCTGAAACCAACGAAGAAAACTTCATAAAGAACTGTCATGCTTGTTACAGAAGCTGGTTACAATTATTGCAGATAAAGCTCCTCCTCTGCCTTCATGATCTGCTGCTGCGCATGCTACGGGATTGAAGACGACTGCTGACGACTGCTATGTCCTGCAATCAAGGGGATAAATGCATGAAGATTAGGATAAGAAGTCAGTGGATCAATTCTAGAAGAGCACGTTTCCTTTCCTAATTCTATAAAGATTTCCTATTGTATTAGAATTGTAAACAGACTCAAACTGTCAATGTCTCTATAAATACTTGTATGCTACCCTTTGTATCAATAAGAAACAGAGATTATTGACTCACAATTTCTTCATGGTATCAGAGCAGTGATCCTCTCTTCACTGCACAAAATTTATCTGCAAAATTGTTTGCATTTTTTCTCCTTCTTTTTTACAGAACATGGCTGAAGAAATCAGTCACAATAAAACTGAAGGAACAAAAGAGATGACTATCTCTACTTCCAATACTACTGATATTGACGTCAGTACAGCTCACAAATTGAGCTCCATGCTATTAAACGAATTCAATTTCCTTCCTTGGTCAAGAGCCATTACAATTGCTCTAGGTGGAAGATCAAAATTGGGATTCATCAATGGAACAATCAAAGCACCAGCTGCTGGAACGCAGGAACATGAAGCTTGGCTATCAAAGGATCAATTAGTTATGTCTTGGATCCTAAACTCTATGGAGCGCAACCTAGCTGAGATTTTCAGCTATTCAGAATCTGCTTTAGACTTATGGAATGCTATACGTGACATGTATGGGAGCCAAAACAATGCAGCAAGAATTTTTCAAATCCAGCTGGACATAGCCAAAACCAATCAAGAGGGAAAACCTTTTGTAAGTTTATTAGGAGACTTAAAAAGATTGTGGAGTGAGCTGGAAGTCTACCGTCCACACACCACTGATGCTGCAATTCTGAGGAAAAGAACAGAAGAAGATAGAATTTTTCAACTATTGGCCAGCCTCAATCCTGATTATGAGGATCTTAGAAGCCACATCCTGATGAACACTGATCTTCCCTCATTCCAGAGTGTGTGTGCCACAATCCAACGTGAAGAAGTAAGGAGAAAAGTCATGCATCGTTCCACCAGTTCAAACAAACCTGATGTGCATGCATATTTCACTCGGCCATACTCTGAAGGGAAAAATAACAGAAGCAAAAGGATGGATTTGAAGTGCCACCACTGTCATAACATTGGTCACACGGCTGATAGGTGTTGGAGTCTCCATCCAGAATTAAAGCCAAAGTTCATGAAAGATCACAAAGGTAAAACAGCTACTCAACACAAAGCTAATTTTACACACTCCAGTGACTCTTTTACTTCCAGCCCCGTGGCTTTATTGAATGAGTTTGCAAGTTATCACGCAAACCAAACATGGACAAGGGACAGACCACCAATGAGGGACAGAATCAATCAGCCTGCCATGATCGACCAATTTGCTGGATTTCTAGCCGAAACCAACACCGACAACGATCAAGGTATTTTTGCTTGCCTTTATGACTCGCCATAGAAATTAGTAGTTTGCATGATTTATGGGTTATAGATTCCGGAGCCACCGATCACATGTCCAATAAAATGACCAATCTCACTCGAATTCTCGGTCCCCTTCCACTCCGTGTATGTTTCGGTAGCCAATGGAAAAGGGGCAGTTTGTCGAGGGTAAAGGAAAATTAAAAGCGGTGTCACCTATAATTGAATCGAAGTCCTATATGTTCCCAGCTTTTCCCTTCAAATTACTCTCGGTTAAAAAGATAACTACATCACTAAATTGTGAAGTCATTCTCTCCCCTTACAAAGTTATCTTTCAGGACCTCATAACCAAGAAGATGATTGGTGAAGGATTTATCTTGCATGGACTCTACTTCTTCTCATCAGACCCCAAAATTTCACAAAGTCTTCAAGCAATGTCTGCTCTGTCCACTCCCATCAATGAGCATCTTCTTTGGCACCATCGGCTTGCTCATCCCTCAACACAAGTCTTCAATAATATAGCTCCTAGTCTACCTAAAGGAGTCATTGATTGTGAAACCTGTCACTTTGCTAAATCATTTAGGCTGCCATTTCAACCTTCTTTGTCGCAAACTTCTCATAGTTTTGAAATAATACATTCAGATATTTGGGGACCTTTTGCCTCTTCAATTGATGGTTTTAGATACTTTGTAACATTTATTGATGATTTCTCTAGAGTTACTTGGATTTATCTACTAAAAACCAAATGTGAAACCTTTCAATTCTTCAGAAATTTTCATGCTATGGTCACTACTCAATTCTCAGCAAAAATTAAAACCTTGCGATCAGATAATGGCTCCGAATACATGTCCCATAACATGACTCACTATCTAAATTCTAATGGCATATTGCATCAAACCAGTTGTGTAAACACTCCACAACAAAACGACTTGGCTGAACGTAAAAATCGAGATTTAATGGAGAAAACTCGAGCAATCATGCTGCAAATGAAAGTGCCTAAACATTTCTGGTCATATGGGGTACTCACTGCCACACATCTTATAAATCGGCTACCAAGCCGAGTGCTAGATTACAAATGTCCACTTGAAGTTTTGCAGGGAAAGACATCAGATATTGCCTACCTAAGAGTTTTTGGTTGCACATGTTACGTGCATCTGTCAGCCATTCAAAGAGACAAACTCGATGCTAGAGCGAGTAAAGTGCATATTTACGGGTTATTCACGGACAAAAAAGGGATACAAGTGCTATGAGCCGAAATCCAAGAAGCTATATGTCTCTAGAGATGTTAAATTTGCGTAAACCATTCCCTACTTTGAGAAAACCAGTCAAGATGACAACCTGCAAGAATTATTTCCTCTGCTCAGAACTGAACCGGGCAACCGCTTGACTGAACCGGTCGACCGCTTGGAAGACATCACTGAACCGGGCGACCGCTTGACTGAACCGGTCGACCGCTTGGAAGACATCACTGTACCGGTCGACCGGGTTGGATAGCCCCGCAACTCCAAAGAAGTGGCCACCGATCCAGCCGAAAGCCATGCATCAACCGACCAAGCCGAGAGGGAACCCCCGCGAAGGAATCCTCCACGGGATCGTCAACCTCCAAACAAAGCTACAAGATTATACAAGTTACACGGTCAGGTACCCTTTGCATAAATCCTTGACGTATCAAAAATTATCTCCTGTGTACTCAGCTTATCTCTCAGCAGTATCAAGTGCTTATGAACCAAAGAATTTTCAAGAAGCTCAATCTCACAGTGTCTGGAAAAAGGCCATGGCAGAAGAATTAACAGCTCTCGAAGAAAATAAAACCTGGAGTATAACTCCTCTTCCTCCTGGAAAACATGCAGTTGGGAGTCGGTGGATTTTCAAAACTAAATTCAAGTCAGATGGCACAGTTGAGCGACACAAAGCACGGCTTGTTGCGCAGGGATTCACCCAAAAATTTGGCATTGACTACAAGGAGACATTTGCTCCGGTTGCCAAGATGACTACTGTCAGGGTTCTCTTGTCTATAGCAATCAACAATGGATGGAAATTGTCGCAAATGGATGTTAAAAATGCTTTCTTACACGGGGACCTTGAAGAAGAAGTTTTTATGAGACTTCCACCTGGCCACCCTCAAGGGGGAGATTCTGGAATGGTGTGTAAATTACACAAATCCATTTACGGGCTGAAACAAAGCCCTCGTGCTTGGCATGCTAAATTAAGTTCTGTTCTTGAAGCTCTTGGTTTTAAGAGAAGTTCTGCCGATTCATCCTTATATGTCCAGCTCAGAGCCAACATTCATCTCATGGTTCTAATATACGTCGACGATCTCATCATCACAGGTAATAATGATGACTCTATTGCTATGGTAAAACAAAGCTTGCAGCTCAAATTTCCAATCAAGGATCTCGGAAATTTGAAGTATTTCCTTGGAATTGAAATGGGAACTTCCAGCAAAGGGTTGTTTTTAAATCAACGAAAGTATGTTATTGACTTACTACAAGATGCTGATTTGCTACATTCTAAAGCTGCGGCCACTCCACTAGACAGCAAATTGAAACTTGCAGATAATGAAGAAGCTCTTGAATGCCCGACTCACTATCAGAAATTAGTTGGAAAGCTGATATATCTAACTATTACGCGACCTGACATTGCATTTGCTGTGAGTCTTGTAAGCCAGTACATGCATGCCCCAACGATCCAACACCTAGGTATGGTGAAACGTATTCTGCGATACTTAAAAGGGTCAATTGGCCGAGGCATCGTCATGCGTAATAACGGACATACAAACATTATGGGATATTCGGATTCAGATTGGGCTGGTAATGCACTTGATCGTAGATCCACTACTGGTTACTGCATGTTTGTAGGTGGGAATCTCGTTTCATGGAAAAGCAAAAAACAACATGTGGTGGCTCGCTCTAGCGCGGAAGCCGAATATCGTGCTATGGCATTAGCTGCATGTGAACTTGTTTGGCTGAAACGCCTCCTCTCTGACCTAGGGTGTTCATGCCAAACTCCCATGACACTTTATTGCGACAATCAAGCAGCCATGCACATTGCGTCAAACCCCGTATTTCATGAACGCACAAAACACATTGAAGTAGATTTGTCATTACATTCGGCAACAAGTTCAAACTAAACTTATTGTCACTCATTATGTCCGTACAACGGATCAACTAGCGGATGTGTTTACAAAAGTTATGCCTACTGCCCAATTCCATCAGCTTATAAGCAAGCTTGGCTCCATCAATCCACTGGATCCAGCTTGAGGGGGTGTATTGCAGATAAAGCTCCTCCTCTGCCTTCATGATCTGCTGCTGCGCATGCTACGGGATTGAAGACGACTGCTGACGACTGCTATGTCCTGCAATCAAGGGGATAAATGCATGAAGATTAGGATAAGAAGTCAGTGGATCAATTCTAGAAGAGCACGTTTCCTTTCCTAATTCTATAAAGATTTCCTATTGTATTAGAATTGTAAACAGACTCAAACTGTCAATGTCTCTATAAATACTTGTATGCTACCCTTTGTATCAATAAGAAACAGAGATTATTGACTCAC
>CM054996.1:4441831-4521641 GCA_029030765.1 Salix suchowensis | reverse complement strand
AACAATGGCGTTGCTAGATATGTTGGGCTGTCCTCTCCGGCCATGATGACAGCAAAGTGTGGATCTGCATAAAGAACTGTCATGCTTGTAAGCAATGAAGCTGGCTTTTCTTCTTCTTCATCGTCGTGATCACTTGATGAGTTTCCTGAGTGATTTCTGCAGTAAAAACACGCCAAAGATATCAGCGCCACCGCCATGATTGCCATCAGCAGGCCTAAGCTGCCAAAAAGGTAAGGCGTTGGAGAATGCCAGATGCTGGTGGCTGATGCAGAATCATCATCACTTGAAGCCCTCATCGATCTTTCTCTCTCTAATTTATCTTCTTCGTCGCTATTTATTTCTCTTCTAGAGAGAGAGAGGGAGACATAGGGGGTTCTGCATGGGCAGTGAAATGAGGTAGGTGGATCATGTATTTATACAGGAATTTCAAAACCTTAATTCGTCAGATTATTGCATTTGAGAGGAAGATTCCTTATGCTTGCACTAGATGCCAAACATGGTTAATAATTAATGATTTCTAATTCAAGGAGTTTTGGTAATGCGTTTAAAAAGATTTTTAAAAAAAAAATAAAAGATTTTTTTTATTTTAAATTAAAAATTATTAGTGTTTTTAGATTATTTTTATGTGATGATGTCAAAAATAATTTTAAAAAAAATATTATTTTAATATATTTCTGAACAAAAATCATTTTAAAAAACAATCTCAACCATGCATACTCCAATTTAGACAAATGTTAGAAAATTTTGAAGTTGTTATCAACTCTTGTATTTGAACTATTTTCCTTAGACTTCTTTTTTTTGAGAGGATGGTGGAAGGCTGTTAATTTTATTACAGTTGGGTTTTGGTTTATTAATTGAAATGATATATTTTATTTTTATAATATTTTAGCATGCTCGGAGTTGTAATTCTATACCCACACATTTTAAAATATTTTCTAAATATAATTTCAAAATTTAAATATTTTTATTTAATGACTACTATATCATCGACTCACACTATATCGCAGGTTAGGTGATTGTTTTTAGCATAAAAAGAAACATCCTAACGAGCTAATGCTTCTTAGAAAAACAAACCATGTGGGAGTTAACTCATTTGATTTGACGAGTTCAAATATAATTTGAATGATTTTAAAAAAATATAGTTTGACTAAAATAAAATCAAATATGACTTTCTTTTTAAAAACAATTAAGATAACAACATATTAGATTGATTCAGGTTAACCTTTCAAATTTACGACCCGAGTCATTAAACTATAATAACCTCATATGAAGGAAATCAAAATAAATTATGAAGTTTAATTCCCAATAAACTCATATTTAAATGAAGAAATTGAAAATAAAATCAATATAAAAGAACGCAATAAAATGACTTAAATCTATGAGGTTAATTCATAAAACTCATAATAAAGAATAAAGCCTAATCCAAACAAACAATAAAGCCTAATTCATATTCAATCAAATGTTAAAGATGTCAAATGATGAATTGAAAAAAAAAAACTTCAATTAAAAAATAGGTAAAAAAACTTAATTATGGGCTAATGAATTTATACTTTTAAAATATATCTAAAAGCAAAAACTAATGAATTTCGAATATTTTCTTCCTTTTTTTCTAGGATAGATAGATAGTGGGTTTAATATGTGCAATAAGAAATTTAAATTCTGTAATTTATCTAAAAGATTAATTAGTTCATGTAATTCAAACTTCGTGCTGCAAAAATTATGGCCTAAACATAGTTTTGATTGCTAATAAATAAAATCTAAACATAGTTCGAACTTGCTAGAACTTCAAGATGACAATATTCCTTCTCTTGCTTTCCTTGTGTTTACAAGATTTCAGCCCAAACAATTATAACGGGCCGGATAAAAGCCCAGAAACAAATATGATTACATCTACTTAAAATGTTAATACAAATCATCCCTAGATTAAATATTTGGTAGAATTCTTTCATATCTAAAATAATATTAATGTTTTAAAAATTATTAAAAAGATGATTTTAAAAAATATATGAGCTTTTGGATACAATGGATTTTTTCTTAATATCTTCTAACTTTTAGATGATCAATATCTTAGAATATATATATTGTAATTTATCTACACAAATAATGTCTGCTTTCCGTATAATGGTGTGTTGGGATTTTTGAAAAAAAAAATTTATAATTTTGTTTTTTATTGTTTTAAAATAATATTTTTGGTATTCTTAAATCATTTTGATATACTGATGTTAAAAATAATTTTAAAAAATAAAATAAAAATTATTTTAATATATTTTTAAATAAAAAAACACTTTAAAAAATAATTTCAATTATATTTACAAACAGGAATTTAATATCCATGCAGATAAATTTGACGGTATTCATGGAAAAAGGAATAAAAAGAGATCAAGAATGCGATGTCTTTGCTAGATGCATTTAAAGTTACGAAACTTGCTCGTCGGCTATATATATATATATATATACTAGCTAATTGCCCGCGCGTTGCCGCGGGTATTTTTTTGTATATAATTTATTATAATTAAATTTATAACGATAAATTTATATAATATAAGTAAAAAAAAAAATTCTAGATTAAAAGAAAAAATATTTAAAATAAAAAAAAACTTATCATTGCTATTACTGGAAAAAAAAATCAAATTATTGGGAGGGAAAAAAAATAACAAAAGAGTAAGAATGAAAAATAATTAAATCATGATTATTATTATTATTATTATTATTATTATTATTATTATTATTATTATTATTATTATTATTGTGTTAAATACACTTATATATACGTGGACAAAAGTTACACTGAGAACAAAAAGTAAAAGTATAAATGCATAAACACCAATAAAAAATAAACATTGAAAAAAGAACATATGAATTAATATTAAATAGAAAATTAAAAGAATAAGGACAAAAATGAAATATGATATATATAAAATTAATTCCAATTAAAGGATAAAATTGGAAAAAAAATCATTGGAGGACCAAAAATTACATATTTATCAAATGTTGTAATTGTATAAAAAAATTAGAAGAAGAGGGACTGAAATCAAACTTTGTATATATTACCAATTGCAATTGGAGGACGAAATTAAAGAAAACAAAACTTCGGTACCGGAAAAATTGAAGGAACCAAAAAGAAACCGAAAATCAAAAGTACAGGGACCGAATTAAAATTGCTTTATATAATTAGTTTTAATTGAAGGGCACAATTGAAAACAATAAAACTTTCAATTCAAGAAATCAGGCAGAAAATCGAAATCAAACCTTCAGGGACCAAAATTAACTTACCCAGAAACATGAGGGACCAGACTTAACATTGGGCCCGCAGGAGAGAGAAAAGCGACAGCCACCACAAAACCGGCCACCGACGCTTACACGGGCATCAACGGTGGGAACGCGCCGCGACAACAGACAGAGCACCTGGAGGCGCAACGTACTCACCAGCGGCGAACATTTTTTGACCGCCGCATTGATCCGCACGTGCCGCCTAAAGGGCGCGTTGGCGCTGAGAGCCGCTACCGTTTCCTGATGACATGCCATCCGTTCGGTCGGAAATATAATTAAAAAATAGGCTAATTACCAAGTCACCCCTACCTCAACCCAGATCTACGAAAAAACCTCGGGGGAAAGGACGCCCGTGTCCCCGGTTACTGTGCACTGTTTTGTCGTTTTCGAGGGCTTGTTTTGTCTGTGCACTGTGCACTGAAGGGGGGAAAAACCGACAGCGCCCCTCGTCCCTGTGCACTATTTTGTCGTTTTCGAGGGGATTTTGCGTGATTACACTGTGCACATTGCGGCTGAATAAAAAAAAAACCAAAAACCGAAAACACCCCCATTAAATAAATACAACACGCCTGAGGCTGAGATCCATTTTTGTCACGGCACTGCCACAATCCACGGTAGATTGTGAGAGCATCTACAGTGCAAAATCCCACGGCTTTTAGTTGTTTTGTAATATATAAAGTTAAAGACATGTCGATTAAAGCCAAAAGTACAGCCTTGAAGATTCGGAAGGTCCCAGATTTTGATGATGTTTGATATATACAAGTTTTTACATTTCTCCATGATTGTCCATTCCGAAAAAAACAAAATAAAAAAAAATGTAAATAGATGTGGGTCCATATTTTCTGCCCTGTAAAAAATAATATCTAATTACCACAGACGCATTTCAAAAAAATAAAAAAGCTAACAATTTAGAGTATAGCCTTTGTTAGATTTAATAATTTGGTCTTATTTTAATTTTACAATAAAACAAATAGGAAATAATAGTAAATATATAAGAACATCTTTTTAAAAAAATCACAATAACATGACGTTTTTTCTCGAAACTATTAAATCAGCGGGAAAAAGGAAATACAAATGACATAACTCTACTTAATGTTGGGTGATATACATGCACTCTTGATAATAAGGAGTTATTCATGATATAACTCTACTTAAAATTTACTTATTTTCATAAATCAATGTTTTTAAACTCAATGGTTAGCTCAGTCTGATAGGTTTGTCATCATGCAAAACCCCTGTATGTTTGAGCTCAATGCTTAACTAAGTCAATGAATATCAGGCTTAACATCTCGCTAGACTCATAAATATTTGTACTTGGCATCCGACTCAGCTCAAGAGTTATACACTTGACAATGAACCGAACCGGTCCGGCCTGCTCAATTAACATACCACAATACATCGACTGAATAAAATTTTAATTTAAATAAAAATATAACATCACTATTACCCGTCCGGCCTGCTCAACTTTATAATTTCGTTGTTGTTATCATTTTTAATGAAATTATTTAGGGAATTACAGGTTTTGTTTATATCCACACATGTTGATATAATCTATGTATGTTTCCAGCAAGACTCTCTAGCTAGACAGATGTATCGTTTTCATGAACAGGTGCATTCCAAGGCAACGCCGGCCGGCATGGCCACAATGTGTAGACAAGGGTCATTATCTATCGACATGAAAGACTAGCTAGAAAGCTTAATGGAGATGATGTGGAAATGCACTCTCTTTTGACTTTTTCATGCCATTTTCAAAAAGTACCACTCTTTTCACTTACTCTCTTGTTTCTATATATATATATATATATAATGCTGATAGTTTTCCTGGGCTAATTCCTATCACTAACAGCAGCGTCAAAATACATTTTTGAGCCGCCACGTCTGTCGTTAACCTAATCCAATACAGAAATCAAATCACATTTTGCATTGCTTCTGTCAACCATAGTTTGCTAACGCTGCAATATAATTATTAAAATACAATAATTTGAAGACCGAGTCTTCTTGAGAGATGATTACGAGCAGTGAAGACCGGCAAGAGATCACTGAAAGGTAAACCACGTTGTTTAATTGCCATTCATTTTATTTTTCTTGCCCTTTTCTCTTGATGATGTAATACCAAGAATTTCTTTGTTGATTACCACTAATCTGTATGAAACATTGGGAAATTCTTTTGTTACTGCTATGGATGAACAGATTTTCTTATTCTGTGCCTCGTGCATACTTTTTAAGCCGTGAAAATAAATGACACTGTATAGTCTTGTTGATGAATTGTTAATGAAACATCTCATCTAAAAGTTTAAGTTATTAATTAAAGCTTCAGAAAATGATTTCTATTATTTTTTAACATACTTTCTTGAGTGAAATTTTTTGGGTTTGAAACTTATACACGGGTTCACACTATTTTATGTTTAATTTTTACCAAATAGAATTAGAGTGGTGAAATTTGAACTCGTGATAGCTAAATCAACAAGACTCTAATATCATATCATTTAAGTTTATAATTTATTTTAATTTTTATCTTCGATGTCAATTCCCAAAGGAAATTTCGTGCCACAAAGATATGCTTTGAAGAGCTGGTGCCCAATTTCTCACAGCTTAAGCTGATCAAGATGTGAAACCTTGAATCTTATGGAGCCACTGTCACAGATAGCTGTGATTTGACGTGTGACTGATTATGAGACGTAAGAGACCATATTGACAATATCAGTAGAGAATTTTTCATTCTATTGTATCTGGTCGTGACCTAGCAGACTCATCGCTTGGCTATATCCTAGCAATAGTCTTCATAATTTAATTTCTAATACGAATAAATGTTAAAGATTTGCCTGCGTATTGCTCTTTTTCCCTTGTTTTGTTTTTATTCAAGAAAATCCCACAAAAAAATATATTTTGTGAGTTCAGATTAGTGAATAAAACTTTGATTGTCCCAGATTTTTATTAGAGATACACGTTCTGATTCAAATTCAAGATCTACTATGCAAATCTCAAGTTGTTTACCATTACATCACAAATCTAAAGCACTTTTTTTCCCTTGTCTTCCTAATGTTTGAGAACTAATTCCTTTAACTCCTGCAAGCTTTCTTTAGCATCAACAGTTTTTAGAGAATTCAGAAGAGGAGGGATGGATGGTTCAGCGAATATGATGAATTTCGGCTTCATTCTTGCATGAATATGATATCAAAGAAACAGTAATTAAACAGAAGAATCTCAAAATATAATTAATCACCACCATTTGATTTCTATACTCGTGATTTTACATATTCCCGCAGATTTGAAATAAAAAAGGAAACAAAAGCACAGACAGAATTACTACCAAACAAATTAAAGAGAACTGCATAAAGAGCCTGTCTTCATTTCCTATCTGAATCCAGATGCTTGAGAGCCTAAACTTGTTCGCTGGGACAAGTGCAATAGACAGGCTTGGCCAAGTATGTAGGATTCTCTTCCCCAGCCATGATTACAACGATCTTTGGCTCAAAATCCACCTGAATTTCCTCATTTTTTGCTGTTTTATCATCTCCAGCCTCGCTTCTTGATGAACTGGCCGCAGACTTTCTGTAGGAACAAGTGAGAATGATGAGTGCAACTGTGATTAGCCCCAGCATGAACGCCAGACCAACAAAGAAGTAAAGAACTGGTGAATTCCAATGCCAGAATCCCCCATGAGCACCATCCACTGCTGATGAGTTGGTAGCAGGTCTCATTTCCAATAAGGGCCTCTCTTCTTCTTCTTCTTTTCTATCTAGGTTTTTTAGTGCAATATAATGGGGATTACGGACCTTGTATTTATAGCATGGAAGCTAGGGTTCCACAGTAAATATTTTTGAATTCGAACAAAGAAATATTGCTTTCGTGCATCTACCAAGAAAATAAGCTATTGGTTTAGTAAAGAAAAGATTGATCCTGGGTGTACAAATTCAAGCAAAACATGTTTCCAAGCAGCCGCGTCCACTAACAAATCCAGCAGCACAAAAAACAAAAAAAAAAGAAGCTCTGTCAACGAGAGAGATATATCAAACAGAAAAGTTGAAGGTAAAATAAATTGAGCCGACGCAAAGTAAATTTATATATGACCCTAAATTAGCAAAACCACAAGGAAGATATATATATATATATATATATCATGTAATTTATGTTCAAATAAGGGAGAAAACATAAACAAGACGTGTGAAAGAAACCGAAATGGTCTAAAATTTTGTCAATTTGGTTTAATTACTTGGAAATTTACATTTAAAATCTATTTAGATCCCACACCCTAAATTTGTTAGCAAGTGAAAGACAAGAAAGTAAGAGAGAAAGAGGGGAAAAATTAAAAAAACATAATTTTTATTAATATTTAATGTGATTATATTGAAGTTAGTGATGCAAGTTTTATGGGCATGCTTGTATTGTTTTTCCCATTTCTATTATATATATATATCATGTTTTTATTATGGGTAGCTAGACGCTCTTGTCACTCATCATGTAGCACCTCTGCACTCATTCTAGTTTCTGTGGCTACAGTAAAGTTTTAACCTAAAATTCAAAGGCGACTAGCACTTAGCGTGCCGTGTTTTTCATGTCACTAAAATTTAGAACAGGAGCCTTTGCGAGGATGACGAAGGCCCATCATATTCTGGAGATCGGTGTGGTACGGAAGAAGAGAGAGATGAGGTCGTAAGCCATGGTCAGCATGTATAGTATATATGCTGTGGCTGTGAATTCTCCTAAAAGAGGATTTCCACTAAGTTATGGAATAGTTTTTATATTTCCTGTATGTGAAACAAGCTAAAGCCACTATCTTTTGTTTGTGATCTCTGGTGGGCACCAGATATTGGTGGAATAAATTGTGGGGTTTTATCCATTATGTATATATCAGCCCGTATATGCATGCATTTGAGTTATTCAACCTTATTAATGGTATTAATTTTAAATATTTTAACCAAAATAAAATCTCTTCTTTTTAGTAGATCTTGTAAAAGTATTTCACACTATGTATTTAAAACTAATAATTTAGAAGTACAAACCGTTAAAGAATCATCTTATCTAAAAACTTAAACTGTTAAGTAAAGTTTTATATATGATTTATATTATTCTTCAATACACCCCCTCAAGTGAAAGCTTGTTGGGCTTGAAACTTGCACAGATCCATATTTCTTTGTGCTTGATTTTTATCAAATAGAATGAGGATGATGAAATTAGAATTTATGATTGTCAGGTCAACAATGCTCTAATACTATGTTAAGAAACTATCTGATCTAAAAACTTAAGTTGTTAGATGACGTTCCAGAATATAATTTATATTATTCTTTAATATAAAAATATGAGATGGAGGGATTCTTTTTTAGACTAAGGAGAGAAAGATCACTTCATCCAATATTCACTATCCTTCTTGATCAACGGGTAACTCTTAGTCATGCTTTTAATTCGAAATAATGATATTTCCGTTCATAATTAAGATGCAAACCCATCTTCAGTTCCTAGAGCTTTGACCTCGTAATTGTATTGTTCTTGAAACGAAAAACACAGACGAGGGCCGGCCGGAGAGGAATAGGTGATTGGTTTTCCTCGTTTCACAGCTTTTCTGATTCATTGAACTTTGCCGACACCAATTAATTTCCACTTTACGGATCGAACCAGGTCACTGCGTCGACCACACCACAAGTGTCTGCAATTTCAAACACATTTTCCAGTTCTTTGTTCATTCGTGTAATGAACAAAACAAAACATCGTGGTGCAACTTGCAAGACATATTGGTAGATTTCATTATCTTTATGGCAAGCTGAAACAGACAGAAACTGGTCGTGGTTTTAAGGAAGCTTCATATCTGTCTGCCAGCAATTCCATGATCGTATATGTTTTTTTTTTCTTTTACCTTTTATAGCCCATCAGAAAAATAGTGTCAACGCCAAACTTGCTGGCCGATACTTCAATTTGTAACCCATTGAACAGATTATAAGCTATTAATCTGCTTAGAATTAGTACTCCAACAACATGAGAAGCACTGTGCCTCATGTTCTTAATGTTCATAAAATAAATAAATTGTGCAATGTTTTGGTGAATAATTTGATGATGGAGTCGGTGAGGAGATAGATTTCTTAACGAAAGAAACAACTCAACATGCATATCTCCCACTACGAAGATTCATTTCTCCTCAGCAAAACGAAGTCAATGTGAGTGCCATCAGTCACGGCTTGTTGAGCTCTGCAATGGATTTATTTTCTCCACATTTTACTTCCCTTCCTTTCTTCTTCATTCAGAATTTGAAGAGGAAAAAAACATGGGAAAATCTAAATTCTCTTGTGCCATCATAGTGACAAAAGAAAATAAGAGTGTCCACCCGATTTATTAACCTTATCCAGAACGAATTGAGACCCAAATTTTCTGCGTTTTGTCAAAGATAGTTGGCTATAATTAATGCAAGAAAACGATGTTGTTAAAGATCAGAGATGGAGAGTCAGCTTATTTTAGTTCTTGATGTTCTCATCACAGCATATACACTTTTAATTTTTTTATCTGCAATATTCACTAGTGGTGATTGACCCACTCTTCTATCTGCAACTTTTCAATAAAAGGGCTGGGATCTGTTGGCGGCAACAATGTCAACAATGGATTTAAAAGAAAAGAAAAAACTAAGGATGCTAAGAGACTGGGATGAGAATGATTTTTAAGTATTTTAAAGGGAAAAAACAAGTGTTTGATGGTAGTTTTAGAGATATACGAGTTGAAGGTGTCGGTGGTTTGTAGAGAGAGGTCGGATGTTTGGCATTAAGTTTCTAAAATGTTTTATAAAAAAAAAATGATTTTTATTTTATTTGTTACTTTAAATTAATTTTTTTAGTATTTTTAGATATTTTTAAATGTTAATGTCAAAAATAATTTAAAAATAAAAAATATTATTTTACTATATTTTTGATTGAAAAAACACTTTCAAAAACAAACTCAACTACATTTCCACAGAGACACGTAGTTGTTGCTTTGTGTTTTTTTTAATTGGAGATGTGTTTAAATTTCATAATATGTTGTGTTTCTAAAGCATGACATAATAAGTTTTTGCACTTTTGATGTGTTTAAATTTTTTGTTTTTTTATTAATTTAAGTTTATATTTTTAAAGATTAATTAATTTGAAATATTAATAATGTATTAACTATTAAAATTATTAAATTAATTAAGAATATATTTTATATGTTATTTTATTAAATACAACTCAATTTTTACGTTGTCCTTGAATAAGAGTATAATAATATTTTTATAATATTAGCAAGATTTTTTTATAGTCCATCATTTTTTTTTAAACAATTATCTGTTTTTTTTCTTTCTTTCAAATAGCATATGTTTTTACTATCATATAATTAAATCAATTTTTTTTTTTAAAAGGATGTTATTTAAACTTAATTGGGTCAATGACTCATGGTCATAGTTTTACAAGTTAGCTTAGGGTAAACCGTGTCAATATTTTAAAATATAATAATTTCTTTCATATGCATTAAATTTTAAGTTGTAATCATTATCAATAAACAAAATTTACTTACAAATAAAAAGTACATTATCATCACTTTTTTTAAAATAATTACGAAGCTCAAAATAACTCTATTAGCTTTGTATAATAATTATCACATAAACCTATTCATATATTCTTATATATTAAACATTTTTTTAATAATTTCTCTCTAAAAAAATATAGGCTATAGCTTATATTTTATTCTTATTATCTAATAATATATTATTATAAGAAATGTCAAACCACTGCTCTGCTCACTTGAGTGTATTTTAATCAACTCATTAAAATTACCCACATGTTATTCATTGAACATCAATTTCACCAAAAACAATTCTCCAAAAACAATATTATTTATTGGATTTTATACACAAGGGTATAATTGAAAAGTAGTATAGTATATATGAGAAACCTTGAACATTAATTTTACAGACGAGGGTAGCTGTCATTTGATGCATGATAGATTATGACCCACAAGAGACAAAACTGGCCACAGACAGCAAAACTTTACGTTCTGTTCTCCAGTCCTTGCTTTGGTGACCTAGCTAACTTGATCGTCCCTCCCATGGCTGTATCTTGCTAGATGCAGAAGCTGCTCTGTGAACAAGCTCCAACCTGATCATTCTGAAGGCTTTGATGAGCAAATATTGAAGATTATTATCCAGACAATCTTTCCTTCCTCCTCTGTGTTCATTATTATTTTTTTTTAATGAAGCGTTTCAAAAATCTATCAACATCCAAGTTAATTCCCTTGAGTTTACTGCTGGAGTACGAGTCCATTTAGAAGAAAATACATAGCTAGGGTTAACCAGATATTTGACAGGCAGCGGCATCATTCAGATCGAAGAACCAGTGAAAGAAAGCAATAAAAAACCAGGAAAAATAGCATCATGTAACTTTAAATACTCATCCATTAATATATATTCCCTCGAAAATCACAAAAAAAGAGGCCAAAATTGAAGAGCAGAACTACAAAACGAAGGTGTGTCCTGTCCTTAGTTTCAAAATTGAAGCTAATTAAACTGCTAGCTAGACTGCTACAGAGACTTAATTCATACTTTCTCGCTGATGTTGCAGGTGCAAGAAACAGGTTTTGCCAGGTATGTAGGATTCTCATCCCCAGCCATGATAACAACAACCTTCGGCTCAAAATCGACCTGAATCTCTACTTGTTTCGCTGGTTTTTCATCTAACTCAGCCTCCCTTCTTGATGAATTCGACAAAGATTTTCTATAATAAGAACAAGCAAGAATTATTAATGCTACTGTGATGAGCCCCAGCATAAGCGCTAGACCGACAAAAACGTAAGCGACAGGTGAATTCCAATGCCAGAATCCGCCATGAGCGCCACCACGAGCTACTGATGAGCCTGTTGCTGGCCTGATCATCTCCAAGAACTCCCTCTCTTTATCTTCTCTCTCTAGTTTCTTTTTTTCTTTTGCTAGTGCAGTTTGATGAGGCTGATCAGAGGGCCTGTATTTATAGGAGGACAAAAGTTAAAGTGGTAATTAAAGTGCTTGGATGAGAACAAAGAAGCTGCTTTTGTGCAGGTACCAAGAAACTGATGGTTTTGTGAAGAAAATAAAGATTGATTCTTTCTTGGTGTGCACTATAATTCTGCGACTGTTGTCTCGCTTTGTAAGGACCCATTTTCCTACCATGTTCTAGCAAACAATCATTGAAACTTCTCGCGTCCCCAAGCAGCCGCGTCCACTAACAAAAAATTATCAACAGTAGAGAGAGAGAGAGAGAGAGGATTAGAGAATTAAATGCATGAGATAGAAAATTGCAGGAAGAATAATTCTCTAATCGTAAAGATGGAGTCCATGGGAGATCATGCTCTGGCTAGCTAGATTCCTATCTACGCAATGACATGACTATATCTATTAGCGACAATTTTGATTGAAGGGGTTAGGAATTTCATTCTTCGAATGTTTGATGTGCATGCGTGTTCGTAGTAAAACTACGGCCATAAATAAAGAACCAAAACCACAAGGTATATGTGATATAATATTCAAATACGAGGTGATACTTGGTTCCTGTTTGCAACTACATTTTCAAAAAATATTTTGAAAAAAAATATTTTTCTTGATTTTTTTTAGATTATTTTAGTATACTGATATTAAAAATAATTTTTATAAATAAAAAAAAAATATTTTAATACTTTTCTGATAAAAAATACTTTAAAAATCATCTTAACCACGCTACAAAACAATCTTTTAATCTGACATCTTAAACTAGACGTGTGTGAATAACCGGCTTATAATTTCTCAATTTGTTCTTAGCAATTCTTGTTCAATCTACCTCTCCTCGATAAAACTTGGAAGGATAGATTTTCAATTTGTGTCCTCAAAAGGCGTAACGTGATTATAAAAAACTTATGATCTGAACAATGGATTTTAGGTTTATGTCAAGACATGCATCTCTTATAAAAAAACTAGACAGCTAGAATTTTACTCACTCACCTAGATCTATAAAGTATGTTTTTCAATAATAGAATTTCCTCACATCAAAAAATAAATAAATTAAAATACCCTTTAACATACTCTAGATCTCATCCACATATATCTCCTGCTATATTCTGGAATAGCTTCTAGCTAGACGTTGCTGTCAATCATGTAACATCTGCTAACATCATTCAAGTTTTGTGGCATACCGACAGTTCATATTAAAATATAATGCGCACTTAAGTATTGGATTTTTTCTGGAGGATGACTAAGGCCAACATATCATGTGGATTAGTACTTGGTAAAGTAGTCTCGGCCGAGGAACATCCACTAAAGTTCCTTTAAAGTGGACGAATTTATTTTAGATTTTCTTTGCTCTAATTGTAAAACAGCTTCACCCCACCATTAATCTTTGTTTGTGATTAGGTGGGTAGAAATGGGACCTTTGCTAATTTGAAACTCACATTATGGGATTGGTACGACCCATTTTGTTCAATCTACCTCTCCTCGATGAAACTTGGAAGGATAGGTTTTCAATTTGTGTCATTAAGAGGCGTGATGTGATGGTAAAAAACTTGTAATCTGCACAACAAGTCTCGGATTCAAGTCAAGACATGCATCTCTTATAAGAGCCTAAACAGCCAGAATTTTATTGATTCACCTAGATCTATAAAGCGCGTTTTTCAATAATAAACTTTTCTTGTATAAAAAAAAAGATTTTCAATTCGTTTGTGAGCTCGATCAAGGCTTACGCCCAAGACGAAGAGGGTGGGTGAGTGGAAAAGAATAGCTTTAAAAAGGGAGTCCACTAGTGAAAATAGTGAAGCAAAGAATCCATAAAGATATCAACATTTTTCATAATTAAAATGCACATCATATATTTTATAAACGCGTTCTAAAATCAACCCAACATTTCCATCGTGCCATGCAGCAGCATCAAGTTCTGATCTTTAACAAATCAAGAGGGAGCAGGAGAAACACTCCCATGATTGGTTGGCCTCCTCCATTTCACAAATTCCTTCAATTGTATATTTGTACCCATTAATCTTTCCTGCTTTACGGCTTCCGGCCACCGCATCCAGCAAACCCTGTAGGCATCATGTACAAATCCAAACACATGTTTCCTTCCCCTTAAGATTTGCTTTTGAAATGAAAAATAAACGAGCTCGAAAAATATAAAATTATATTATAAACTTAGTGAGCAAGTTGCAGGAGATGATGTTAGATAATGCAAGAATAGATTGCCTTTTAGTCTTAGGTCATGAACCAGACATAAAGTAGTGGAGATTAATTTAGTGAAGCCTCAATCATGCTATGGATTTGATGATCGATCGATCCTCTCGTTTATCTGTGCCAAATCTGTTGGCTGCTGAGATCACATCTCGTCCACCGTTTGGCATACAATATGTTGGTCTACTTTTGTTTTGCTTTTCGAATTGTAGATATTAGCTATATGCAAGGGACATATAGAAGCTGTTTGGAAGGGTGGTACAACCGTTGTTTTCTTCTTCTTTTTTTCATTTTAAATAAATGTTTTTTGGTGTTTTTTAATTATTTTAATATGTTGATGTCAAAAATGATTTTTAAAAAATAAAAAATATATAATTTTGATGTATTTCTAAATGAAAAACACTTTCAAAAGCAAACGCAATCATCCTACTAAACATGCCTATAATAGACTGATCATATAGGGAATTTCTACAAAAACATTCTCCGAGTTAAAATGATTTTCCTAGACTATACGGGAAAAAATCAATTAAAAATTAAAATACGTTCATGCATATATTTTATTCATTTTAATTCAGAATATATAACATGAGAAGAATTCGTGTGAAAACATAAGATTTTATTGTTTTTTCCTAAATATTAGAATTAGTTTGAATTAGAAGGCCTGATGGCTCCCTTCTCTAGACCATCAGTCAAAAAAAGTTTTCAAAGATATTCATAGAGACATTCCAAGTGCCGTCACTCACATCGTTGTTGTTCGTAGATAAAAACAACATCAACAAATAATAATTATAATAATGAAAAGAAGTAATTATGTTTTCAAATCAATAAATAATTTTTAAAAAATGCATCTATCTAGTCGACTTGATACATTTAAAGAAATAAATTTGTGGATCTCATCTCCTGAAAAATACACTTTATAGATCCAAGTGAGCGAGTAAAATCCTGGTTGTCCTATGCTCTTACAAGGAGTGCACGTCCTGACTCAAACTTGAAATATGTTGTTCAAATTATAAGTTATTTGTCATCACGTCACGTCCCTTGAGGACAAAAGAAATTAACTTCTTTAACCATAAAACATATCCCTCAAGTTTAATTTTCAGCTTGGTAATACAACTCAACCCTTGTATCAAACAAGTTTTAATTAAAATATAACATAGATTAATTTTTTTATTCATTTTAATGTATTGATATTAAAAATCAAATAAATATATTATTTTGATACATTTTTAATTAAAAAACTCTCTTACAAAAGAATTAATATTAACAGTAGAAAACATCCATTTTCGAGTGGCCACGTTTACTTAGCCAATAATCCAGCAATCAATCAGGAAGCTAATTAAATTCCAATTCTTTCCTCCAGAAATTGACGAAGAAAATGTGGCTGACAGGGACCCTCACGGTGGCTATTTCAGATATATTTGAAGACCTGGTCATGACTCACTCCGTCAGCTTAATTTCTAGGGTTCTTGGATGGATGTTGTTTCCACAATACCATTTTTTCTCTCTACTTTTACCAACGGCAACTTCTTACCGGTCCTCGGTTTTCATCTTTATCCACAATATGATCCATCAGTCATGATGATGATGTCGACTATATATTAAATGTTGATTAGGACATAGCGTTTTGGTGTTTTTTTCCTCTATATATTATAAATTAAACATAATAATTCAGATATATTTGTTTTTTATTAGCCAAATAGCTCGGTTCATTGACTTTTATATTGTTTTTATTAATTTTTGTGTGTGGTAAGCTCACTCCACACAAACCAGAAAAACCATAAAGAGATTATCTATAACTTAAAAAAAAAAAAAAAATACTTAGCATTGTTATTAAATTTACCCCCAACAAATCAATTTTAAAACTTTGATCTCTTATTTAAAATTAAATTGTACGAGAATTGGTAGATATTATCTAGTTGATTTGGTCAGCAGAAAAAACAACTTCATCTATCAGTAAAAAATGTCTCGGGATGAAATTGAGGAGAAAATGGGTGAAATTAACAGGAAAAAAACCTTTCGAGTCAACTTGAAGTGATGTGAGAGTTTTTTTTTTGTGTAATTCAGTCGATTTGACGAATCCAAAGATAATTTAATTAACTAGTAAAGAAATTTAAAAATCAAAATTGAGAAAAAAATGATGAAATAAAAAAAAAAAATGACCTCGCTCGCTACATAGTTTCTGTTGAAAATTAAATCGTATGAAAGTTATATCTACATGATTAAATTGAAATAACCCAAAATTCTAAAATTGAAAGAAAGAAAATGAAATAAAAAGTTAGTCGTTTCCTCCATTTTTCTAAGATTAACTGCTAAATGCATCAAAGAAAAACTTTTTCACAGAAAAAAAAAATCCAACAGGAATATGGTTCAGATGTCGCATTCGCCTTATTTTCTTGTGCATGACTAGCAAATTCTTGATGATATATATGCTTCAGGTGACCCCTCCCCCTGACTAGATCTGTATGCTTTTAGACCCAAATCAAAAGATATGATATGATATATATATATATATATCCAACCGTATTACACATTCATTCATTCTAGTCCATGGTTAGAGACTCTAGTTGAGTGGTCTTACTTGAAATAACACTTTGCACTTGCCTTTTTCAACGCACATAAAGGTTCTGGGATTGCGATTGTGGTTGTTTTTTAAAGTGTTTTTTTACTGAGAAAATCATAAAAATAATTATTTTATTTTATTTTTTAAAAATTATTTTTGATATCAGCATATCAAAATAATCTGAAAACACTAAAAATAATTTCATTTAAGAAAAAAAAACACTTTTTCAGTGCTTCCCAAACACCCCATGTACCAACAAGATCTGCTCTCTATTATAACCCCCCTGATTATTATTTTTATAAAAAAAAATACACCACATTATTAATCATATGAATAGTTTTCATGATTGATTTCTGTAGTAATTAATATGGTATTTTTATTTATCCTTAGGGGACAAAAAAAAACACTTAATTTGGAGGCAGGTAGGGAGCTAGCTATTGGAATATCATTTGCCTTGCCTTTAAAGCTCTCTTGGCAAACAGCACCTTTAGCTTGCTTGGGTTGAATTACTTGAAGCATAATCATACTATGATCAAACCAAACCTAAAAAGAAAATTGTAATTATCCTTGTGGCCAGCAAATATTACGTAAATTTATCTTAATTTGAACGAAGAAAAATCTAATAAATTAAAACCCTTTAATTATACAACTCAAATCAATTTACATGTTGAATATCCAGCCTGAGAAGAGGAGGAAAAAAAAAGCTAGAAAATACTTAAACGAAAACCACAAAATCTCCATCTTAAACTTGTTCATCACTTTGGCAATTGCAAGAAACTGGCATGGCCAAAAACGTAGGGCTATCATCACCAGCCATGATGACTACAATCTTCGGCTCCATTTCTGCTTTCATCTGACCTCGCTGCACAGATTTTTCTTGAGCCTCAGGATCAGTGCTAGCCGAACTGGAAGAAGATTTTCTATAAGAGCAGGCTAGAATCATCAATGCCACAGCAACAAGTCCAAACATCAAACCTAGACCAGAAAAAAGGTAAGGGATCGGTGAATTCCCTGCATGAACAGCAGGTGTTGTCGAGTTGCACGCAGGCCTCATTAATCTCTCTTCCAGGATCGAATTTCTTCTTCCCTCTCTTGTTTTCCCAAGCTACTTTCTTTGTCCAGGACGACGATGAAAATGGTGGTGCTCTGTATTTATAGCACCATTCGCTGAATTCCACCGTGGTTTGATTGGAAGGAGGGAGTTGAACTGGAAAGTCATCTCATTGCCGCTGGTTTTGGCAAGAACAGATTATGGAATGATTATGATTCTCTTTTGGGCTCTACATATACTTAGGGGAACATTGATTGACATGGATGTTTCTTGGGTATTACTTTACAATAATAATAAAAAAAAAAAAAAAAAACACAATTACTTTTTATGTTTTTAGATTTTTTTTATATACTATGTTAAAAATATATTTTATATAATATATATATTATTTTAAGGTATTTTTGAGTAAAAGAAAAACACTTTAAAAACCATTGTTACTATGCTATCAAATAATCATTTAAAGACTTCAAAATATTTTTTTTAATAACTAAACCTCCAATTAAATTCATGTGTATATATATATTTTTTTTAATTTTACTTTTGTTGCCTTTGATTCTTCCGTTTACATTCTGAAAACAAATTCTTTTTAGTTTTTAATTAAGGTTGTAAAGTAGAATCTAATTTCTAGAGATATGTTCATCGTGATAATCTATTTTATTTTATTTTGTAGGATAAAGGGAGGGGCACGAAGCCCACAAAAGAAAATCGTTTTATTCATCGTGATAATTAATTATATCAACTTGCTAAATATATATGAATAAAGTTAATAGTTGATTTGGCCTAGGGTTCTAAAAAAGTTAATTGCAATACATATGTGGATATTTGTGTAAATTTGGTGATAGGAATTTCAAGTTGCAGGGATGAAGAAACCAACGGCAGAAGAGGATGAATTTGCCCCCAAAAGGGTGGCCTACGCTTATCCAATCAGTAACATAGCCCCACTAAAACATCTCCTTTATCCTCACGTTTGCCTTAATTTTCTATGGGAGAATAATTAAGCAAATCCTTACTAGTACTCCATTAAAATGAGTTTTTGTAGCTTCTTGCGTTCTCTGAGAGAATATGAATTGAAATTAGCTGTTTTTTTTCTTACAACATGAGCATGTTTTCGAGGAGAAACAGTGAAATGGTGTCTGAAAATGAAATGTGTTTCATGAATTCTCTTCTTACTTTTCCTTAAAATAATGAAACTTGCGGAGTTTCGGGCTTCATTTATGGACAGCCTTACTTAGCTCTGAAGCCTGGAAAGCTCAAGTGCCGATATTTCACACTGTTTAAACCTAATTGTAATAAATTTAAGTTCGGAGAAATTTTGAAACAGTGATTTTACAGCTTGGAAAACCCTAAACTTCTTTTCATACTCAGAGCTCAGAGAAACCCTAAACTTCTTCGTCTGCGTCACTTTACCATGAGGTATGTCATCATTTGATTTCTGGTGAGTGGTGGGTGGTCACGCAGCATCATCCACAATAATTAAGAACTGCTCGCTGGGTGGAGAAGAAAAGACACTGGTGCCCGACAAATGGCAATGTAGAAATGGAATTCACTTCTAAGTGTCTACACGCAGTTTGGACCTCAACATTAAAGTGGAAAGTGTAACTGGCTCTATTACAAATGAAGTGATATCATACCTAGATACATCTCACTTAGCCTTTTTTTATGCGAGCAACCGCATTCTGGAATCATATTTTGTGAGTTGAGATAAATGTTGTTCTAATTTTTTACAAAATATGTATGCTTTGACTCGAACTCGATAGTTGTTGTTCAAATGGCAAGTTCTTTGTCATCACGACACGTTTATGGGACATCTCACAAAGCTTGTCTTGCTGAATATACTTCCTCTGTTTCACTTGTTCGCAACATGACAGCAGAAGTCACTATCTCCTTTACGAGGAAGCTCTGAATACTTAGAATGTACCATGTAATGGTAATAATTTTCCTCTCTGTTGGTTGCTAGGTGAAAGTAGATATGCTGGCCTCTGGTTAGCGTTTACTTCGCCTTGTCTGAATACTTAGAATGTACCATGTAATGGTAATAATTTTCCTCTCTGTTGGTTGCTAGGTGAAAGTAGATATGCTGGCCTCTGGTTAGCGTTTACTTCGCCTTGTCTGAATCCTTAAATAAAACATGAACTCTATGGTTAATGAGCTGAGCTGTGCAGGATGGTGAGAAACTTCAGGGTCCTAATTCTGTCGAGCTTTTCTAAGATTTGTTATTTTTTAGACTCTAAAGCATGGAGTTGCAACTGGCGTTTGAGTGACACTGTTCTGGTTTTTGCATGTGTCCTAGTTTTGGGAGAAGAACCCTAATTTCCTTTTTGTTCATGCAGTGTGCGGACATGGAAAGGCTGCTGCTCCTTTCTGGTTATTGATGTGGGATGTGGATCTGTTACAAGTAGACTATGAAAAGCACGAAGAGTTCTGGATGCGATTCACGTCTTTTCTAGCTAAAAAATTTGTAACTTTTCAAAACATCATTGAATCGTGCTGAGATTCTATATCGCTCTGAAACTTTATCATAAGATTTTACAAGCCTTGGCTAGAATGCTTTGCTAGCTTACATTGACAAGGCCCGATAAGTACTATTTGATTTGAAATTTTTTAGTTTTAGTTTGCGTTTTTATTGTTATTTATCCTCTATATTTAGGTATTCCTTCTTGTAAAAGAAAGGTTTACAATTCTTTTTGCAGAGTTTGACGATGTGAGAATAAACTTTTCAAGAATAAAGAGCAGCTGGGGTTCTTGTTATGGACTTTTTAGAATCTTATCTTCTTTGTTCATTGAATTCTAATCTGATTAGGTTCGGTTGCTTCAGATATGTGATGGAATCTTCTGAGGATAAACAGGATATGGTTCAGTCGATACTGCTAAAGTCATTATATCTATAGCAGAAAAGGTGGATTTAACAGGTACACGGGGCTATTTCCAGTGGATTCTATCTGATAAATATAATCCCTCTTTCTCTTGCATATAATTATTAGATTGTTGTGGATGGACCCGGCATTACTTCCAGTAACCATTGGAGCTTAGTTTTTTCTTCCACTGTCAAATATTTGGTGGCTAACATTCAATTATCAATTCATATCGGGAAAAATTACCATACTTTAACCTTTTTTAGTTTCTTTTTTCAATTTCAAACCTAATAGATACAGATATTTACAAAATAGCAGCAGCTTTACTGTCAAGGGCATATCACATTGATCAAGACCAATTAGATTTAGAAACAAAGAGTATCAGTACTAGATCTTTAGCAATAACTAATACAAGCCTCATCGAAGGAGGATTTTGTGTTTTTTAGCCATCTTACTTGATTCAGAATGATGGGACAATGCCATACCCTGTTTCTGCCATTAGTGCTGACGAGAAAATCTGGTCCACTTCGACATCTACATCTGTTCTCTTCGCAAATCGGCCTTTAATCCGGGGTCTGGTCTCTGCATAGGCCTTCCTTGAGGCATACCTGATAGTCTTTTCAAACTTCCGTGCCTTCTTTTTCTCTCTGTATCTCAAGACTCTTGCCTCCCTTTCCATTGGACTAAGTTGAGATGGCATCTGGATAGGAGGGCTGGAGAAAAGGTCGATTGTCCCTTTTGGAGGTCCCTGGTGCGAGACTGAGATCTCGCTCGTTGTTGATTCTGGCACCACTACACCATCCATGGATGACATGGAGACCTTAAATGAGTAAGAAAAGTCTAGAGCCATAAGATATTTTCACCAGCTTGTCAGGAGGATTATCATTTTCTGAAACATATTTTTCTGTTGCCTATGTGATCATAATTCATACCCACTATGCTATTGATGGATTACTTGGAAGTTAATGGTGTCAATCCTAAATCAATCACTTGGAAGAAAAGGGGATGAAAATAAAAGTGCTCAAACACTTGTACCCTCAGATTCCATCCATTAAAGGTGAAAGGAAAACAGAGCTCTTAAAGTGCAGAGAAAATTCAGGAAGATATCCCCTTCGGATTCTTGCCAGTACAAGCAGTGTGAGTGGAAGAATCTGATACTTTCAAGATCTTTAATCTTGACATATGAAAGATTATAATATCTAGTCGACATCTAGCTATTGGAAGATACCTAAGTGATACTAAAAGTAGCACGCAAACTGGTTTGGTTCAGCTAGTTTAGCAATCTAATAATTGTCAGCAAAGACACATACAATTTCAGAAGAGCCATCACTTGATAGATTGAAACCGTGCTGTTCTACTTGAAACACCTATCATATTTGAGAGTTGAAATTTAACTAACTACATCAATATATGTATAAAGCTGCCGATAGTAAAAATGAGATGAAATCTTGAGAAAACACTGGGGTTAAACAGGCTGTGGACTAAAGATATTTCCCAGTGATCATAACATGAACTTATTAGAGCTCAAAACTGTTCAAGAGAAGATAAAATTTCTGAAAGTATCAGAACTTTTGGTAAATCTACAGTGAGTTGTACTTACACTTTGACTGATTGAACAGTCGTAGCTGTAAGCAGCTTTAGCGGGCTCGTACTCCAATCCCAGCTGAAAATTGTGATATTGTGGTTGCTGTCTTTGTTGATGATCCTTTCCTTCGCCATACTGAATTGGCACAACACTGTCACCGCCATAACTCTTTGGAGGAGCACTGTAGTGCTGCTGATTACACTGATCAGAATATTGATTCTCAGCGCGTGAGTTGAACTCGGCAATATCCAAATAATCGTCAACCTCCCCACCGAACAAGAAGCCATTATTATTCTGGTTGGTGCTGCTGTTCTTCGCAGGATTTAGCAACAGCCATGAAGCAGCCTCCTCCTCGTCCTCCTCGCCAGTAGTCTCTTCTCCCTCCGGCGTCATGAACTGATCTTCAGTCTCACCAGCTGCATGCCCTGCTTGGGCACCGTAAAGGCAGCCTGAAATGGGCAGAATCGGGACGCGCTGGTGGCGGCGTGCTAGCGGGTTTGCAGAGTGAATATCTGCATCACAGGCAGTACACAGAGATGCCGCATCTGCTTTGCATAACAAGGCGGCCGGGGCGCGCTCACACGACTCGCAAACCCGCACGCGCTCATGGCGCGATGCGACACGATTTGCAGCATGCACACGGGCATCACAACCGGTACACAAGTACGCCGAATCAGCCTGGCAGTAAACAGTGCAAGCTGCTGCCCGGCACGTGTCACATATGCGAGCCCAATTGTTAACGCCGCGGCCGCCGCCGCCATCCTCCTCCTTCAGCATCACAGCCTCTCTTTCTCTCCCAATATCGATCTCGATTATACTGTCCTTAGCTATGAATGGGTGAGTCAGCGTTAGTTGAAAGGATGAGGGATAGCTGTAGGAAAAACACAAGTGGGGGAGGAGAGCATTAAGACGTGACACGTGTCATCAATTGATTGACTGAGAAGCTGTTCGTTATCGTGTGGCTGAGCGTTGGGGTGGGTCCCACTTGAGAGACAGTTACTACATAGTTTTCTGCTTCGGCTCCTAGGTAAGAGCCATTTTGGTGTTTGGAGTACACTGCTGGTAATAGAGAGAGATTGCGATACTCGCTTGCTTATGAAGCCACTTGTCACAGTCCAGTCCTTGTTCGTCCACTCTGTAATGGGTAAGATTCTGTACACGTGTCTGTCAGAGAGTGTTAGATTTCATGGTTTCTTGGAAGTTGTAATATGTGAATAACACGTGGTAGTGTAATAGGTTCAACATTTGGTGGAGGTTTTAGCAAATAATTTAATTATAGAGAATAAGATTGTAAGAAACATATAATTTAAAACATTTATTAAAGAAAAAAAGATAGCAATAAAAAAAATCAGGATTAAAGTCGATAAGAAAACAAATCATGAAAGATAAAATTATAAAAAACAAAATGATCGGAATAACTTAATATAAAGGAAATGGAAATATATTATAAATAGTATTTTTTAATAAATAAAATATTTAAATATATAATTGAAATAATTCATTTTTAAAAACAATCCAAAAAATATATAAATATACCTTAACCTTTAAAATCGGTGACTCGATATGCCGTAACCGGATAAATTTTAATATAAAACAAATTCAAGATATTTAGTAATTTAAATAATATAATAGAAAAAATGATAACAAAACAAATGTAAAATGAACCCGATTTGAGTCAATCTATATCATAAAATACTTCGAAAATGAAAGATAAAATTAAAACAAAAAATTAGTTAAACTAGTTTAACTCACAAACTTTGTTGTAATTAATATAGTATTGGGATAATCTTATAAAAAATCAAAAAATTAAATATTAATTTCTAATGAATCAAATAACGACTTGACAACTACACAAAATAAAAGGAATAAGGTTCAATCTCTAGCAAATAAAATATTAATGATATATATATATATATATATATATATATATAGAAAAAAGCCAAAAGCCTATTCAAAAGATTTAATAGTTAAAGGGGTAATTTTTTTATTATACTATTATAATTAATAGTAATCCAAATATACAACTTTTCTATGAGATTTGTTTTTTTAATGTCCTAAGAACTAGGATCTGAATGTTATTGGCTTCTGTTCTCGTTGCGAGGAGAAGGAAAACTAGTAAAGGAGTGGATAAATTATATAATGCTGAAGAATTGTTTCACATTTTAAATTAATAAGAATCAAAATTGTGCGATTTATTTCACAATTTAGCTCTTTTAAAGTCAAATTGAAGTCCAATTGCTTCTAATTTATTAAAAGGAAAGATGAAAGGCGAGATTAAAAGATAGAGAAAAAAAATAAAAAAGATAAGTAAAATAAGTGGCAAACTTGAATTCATTGGAAAAGTTCAATTTGATCCCTCTTCTTTTCAATAAATAAAATATTAGTCCTTTTAGTTGTTAAAAATACAATTTTGATATCAAATTGTGTTTTCCTCATTTCTAGACCCTTTCTGTGAAAAGAAAAGGAAAGAGTGTAGCCCAATTGCAATGCTTCATTTGCTTTCCGTTTTAAAGCAGTAATGATATGGAACCAAACAAGTGCTTCACCTCAGCGGTAGAAGCTGACTCAACAATTCTCCGAAGAAATTCTTTGAGCCAATAAGACACAGCCGGTTAACCAGTGACCGGATTACGATTCACCTCCACCGCAAGTTAGGTACAGAGAGCTATTCTGAATGTGTTGTTGATCTCATTTTGTTTCGGCCAAAATGTTTTGTATTAGTTTAAAAAACGAGATAAAATGATATAGTTTTTACCTCGTTTAAAATTTTGGCTCGTTTTGGAAATTTCATCCAAATTCCGGCCAGAACATTCTGGTTTCGTTCCGGCTGTTCCGTTTCGGCCAAGTAGTATTTTTTTTAAATAATGAATAATTTTACAATATCAATCATGTATTTTAATCCGACCGTTAGATTGAGATGAAATTTTACGAGAAATCTATTGACATATTTATATATATACTATATGTAAAAATTTCAGAGCAATGAATGTAATGACCTTGCGAGATTGATAATGACATTCTCATAATAGTATACATGTTCATAATGTTATTCAGAAAAATCATTTTATTGTGTCTTTTTTTAGATTAAATTTTTATCAATTTCATTATTCAACAACGAGTTTATTACGAATTGAACTTTATAATTTAATTTAATTTGTTTTATTTAAGGTTATTAAGGTCTTATAACGAAGGTCACACATTTGAAAAGTTAACCTAGATTGCCCCGAGTTGATTCAATATTTTTTAAGATATCAACTTGATTTTTTTAATTAAACTATATTTTTATCAGTTTTTCATGTTATCTTAAAACTCATCAAGTCGGTCGAGTTATATCAATTCAACTCTCTTTTTTTTACTGATGTTTGAAATTTAAATTGCATAATTCTAAATAATTTTATTTTTAGATTTGAACTATTTTTTTGTTGAATTAGTATATTTAATTATTTATTTATATACATAAACAGCACCACATCGAAACAGAACGCCGAAATGCTTCAAAATCAAAATATTTTATTCCAATTGAAAAAAAAAATATATCAATCAAAATAGAATTGACAACCGTATTTTAAACCCTTCATGTATGGTTTGCGGGTCGAGCGAAAAGCTATATATCACTTGCTGCTAAAAATGATGTGTTGGTGTCCTTCTCCCTGACCATGAGTACTTGGCCTTAAATCGTTCAGCTGCCTCGAGTCCTTGTTATGATTGAGCAAAAATGAGATCATGAGAGTTAGAGAGAGACAACGAATCCAATTTTGATGAATATGAAATCACAGTCTAACATTCTAAATCACTTGGTGTGTATATCATAAGAACAAAAAAATATTCTCAAATTTTAAAATTATAGTCTAGAATTATTTGATTAGATGAAGTCTAGATATGAATAATATGAATTTGTTACGATAGTAGTTACACCATCAACTTAGCTAATTAGAACCACATAAAATAAAATTTATAAAACTAATAAAGAAATAAATATGAAACAATAACAACAATAGTAGTAAAGCCTTATTAGAAATTGTGATTGAATAATTTCATTCAAGCTCAATAATCAGATTAAAAATCATGGTTTTTTATATATATATAAAAAAACCTCTTTTTACTTGTTGAATTTATTATAAATCAAAATTTACATCAGAAATGTCTTGTGATGAAGCTGTAAACACTTCAAACTATTTTCGGCTTGTCATGACTTCGTCTTGGGTCAATAAAGTGGATGAGCTTGGCCTAGTTAAAAGCTAATAAATGAATAGGCATAATCATTGCTTGACAAATCTTGTATCTAAATGGGACTTCTCCTATGATTAAGTAAATTCAAGAAGAGAAAAATATATAGTAAAAGAATAATATAAGTGTGAGAAAAATGAGTGGAGAGAAATGAATGAATAAGCTAGGGAAATGGGTTTTTGTTGTATTGCTCACAACGAAGTTCTATATAATTAAATGAACTTTTGGTCTTTTATTTACCAGGTAATATAAAGTATTCATAAGCCTTAATCATATCATGTTACCTTATATAAAATGGTGTCATAATAGATAATAATTACTTTTCATTGCAGGTACCTTATGGAGAGTGGGAAAAAATAAGTTATGGATTTTTGTGTCTCATTGTGCTATTAGTTAAAAGATTGGTGCTTCATGAATTATTAATGAGAGAGGTATATGCTCTTTGAGGAGACATGGTGATAGGAAATTGTAATATCTTTGAATTTTTCCACAATGACACAAGTGAAAATTCAGGTAATTGTTTTTCAAAACATAACCACATCAATTATATATGGAACTCCATCCTGATCAAAATAATTAAAATGAGATATAGAAATTTAATGGTACCTCAAATAAAATATATGTAACTAAATTAAATTCAATATGTTTATAATTTTTTTCATTTACAAAACTAACTAAATTAAATCCATCATAATCTTTCAATTGTTTCATTTCACAACTTTATCAATTCAAATAAAATATCATAAGACATAAAAAAAAAAGTAATTTACAACTATATTCCTATCTAAAATTACATGTGTAATGTTATCATGATTACATGAATTAATCTTGTATAAAAAATAAGGTCTCAAATCCACTAAATTTTGTTGGGTAATGCTAAACTTGAGAATTGATTTAATATTATGATAATTTAATTCCATGAAAAATAAAGTGATAACATAAAAAAATATTAATTTAATCAAACTATTACTCCTATTTATAATTAAGTTATCAAATAATTTAATTCACTTTCTTTATAAGCAAAGACAACTCTTACGAATCAACCTTAGTTACCAACTCTTAATTTGAGTTCCTACAATCACCACCCAAAGACACGTTTTTAAGAACAAAGAAAATTATTCATCCAACCACCCAGAACAAGGCACCATCCCATCATATAATCAAAATGGTCAACTCGCACAAAAACAGAGCATAGTCCCATCGAATAGGGAAATTGGTTAACTCATCCCAAAATAAGGCATCGGTTCCATCATACAAAGGAAACTTACCATTGCATCCTAGGATAGGGCACCAATCCCATCACACAAGGTAAAATGGTCATCCTGATCCAAATTTAGGCACTAGTCTCCTCACATATGCCAAACTAGTTAACGCACAGACAAAATAATTATACAACTGAATAGTAAAAGAAATTTATCTAGCATGTATGTAAACAATTCTCAAGACTTTAAATAGCAAAGTGTTATCATCTAATTGAAGTATGAGCACAGTATGTAGGATCCTGTCTTGGTGCTCTCTTCACAGCCTCCTATATATCAATAACCCACCATCAATTTCTTATACAATAACTTATTTTCAAGCATAATTTATTCAATTAAATTAATCACCTCAATTAATTTACTTAATTTAAAGAAATCAAATATTTTCTTAAGATATTAATTAATCTTATGGCCTCAAGTCAATAATTTATGTAAGCATGATTTCTACCACAATAAAAATCCTCCAAACAAAATCCATAATTATAACCCTTTTTAGTCTAAAACTTTGAAGCATAATGGCAGGAATTTTCTTTGAAAATCCTAACAACTAAAATATGTACCATCATTTAAACTTATGAACAACTATATCACATTGATAAATCAATATCAATTTTATCAACTATTTGTTTCTCCGTAAACTTATATTTTGGTTGAATAGGTAACTTTTGAATATGATCTAACCTAATGTGACCCAACTCGCTTGCTCAATAGGTCAATCAAGCCAAAATTGATTTGATCTTTTGGAAAAAATAAAAGGATGTTGATTTAATATTTTCTTTTATAAAAAACATATTGCAAAAATAACATTTTAGGATTAACCCATGTGAAATCAAATTAATCTATCCAATCCGTGACATGAATTAGAGCCTTGACCAATTTTATTAACCATGTTATTTGAAATATATTTTGTATTTAATTACATGATTATAAAAATTGATATTTTCATGGAAGACAATGAATAAAATTATTAATGAGAAATGTGTTTCTTTAACCTAATCTTTATTATCTCATTAATGCCCCTTTTGATTATTTGAATGAAAATGTGTTTGTTTATTTGTGTGTGTGTTTGTTATTGTAAGCACTCTTTTAAAAATAGAAAAAAAAAACTATTGATTAACTCAAATTTAATAAGTCTAAAAAACCTTGATAATGTTTTTCTCTCTTCAGCTTAGCCAAATAAATGACCCTTTTTCTTTGGGCTTAGTCAAGGGTAGTACCCAATAAACTTGGTGTTAGTCATATATTAAGCCCAAGACAACATGATTTTGGCTCGTTTCTAGACCCAATTTAGTTTAGTTTGGGAAAAGAAAGAATCTCATACACTTAAGTTCAACCATATATTGAGTACAATATAGCATAGATATGACAAGTTGCCATATTTAATATAGTTAGGTTTGGTCAAGAGAAACAGTCATCTTTTTTTGGCTCAACTTAAGAGACAAGTACACTAGAGGACAAGCCTAACTTAGAAGGCGAGCGCAACTTAAAGCACAAGCTCAACCTAGGGGCGAGTCCAGCCTAAATGATGAACTCAGCCTAAGAGATAAACCCAACCTAGAGAATGAACCCAACCTAGGAGATGACCCCAACCACCATGGGCCTATCCTCATACTCTTCCTATATTATTAGGTGTATTAAAGTTTTTCATTACCCACTATGTCTCCATCATTTAGTTGGGTAAAATGAGTGAGATATAACTCAAAATATCATAAATATAAAATTACACTCATTTACAAAAATGAAAAGGCTCATGAGTTATAAATACATCATAAGATATTCAAAGAAAAAAATGGGTTAACTATCTTTATTCTCTTCTCCATATATACTATCAAAGCATCTCTCTCTAGAATATTATTTTACTTTCTCTCTTAAAAAAATATATGTATTAAAGCATTAGAGAGTCCTCACATCCACAAAAAGAGCCTTTTACATATATCATAACCTATTTTTAAGTTTCCTTCATGTTTAACTTTTTTCTTGTAAAAATAAGAAAACAAAAAATAATAACGAGATTGGAAACTTGGAAAAAACAAGTTGAGAAAGGTCATAAATATATGAGGGAATCATGAAATTAAGAGTCTAATCATGTCACATTATTCCTAAGACTAAAAAGACAATGCAAAATAAGGGTCAAATGAAATGATTATAAAAACAATCTATATAAAAATGAAGTCCAGTAACTTAATTAGATTTTCTTAATAAGCCAATTTGATTTAATCATAGGTCAAAATAAAAACTTAATTATGTTTAAGAAATAATTTATGTCAAATTAAAAGATTTAAATAGGTATAAAGATCGTCCAAACTCAAAAGGGAAAAAAAAGGGATAATATGAGAAACCGATCACAAAGATCCCAAAGATGAGAACATAGTGACCAATTCAAAGCTTAAAGGATAATATGAGAAATATACCAATTTACTAGTCAAATCATAATTAATGTGAGAAGTAATACTTTATTTTCTCTTTTTTTAATCACAAAATAAATCATACAAAAAAACTTTACAAAGTCAATTTAGATTACTTCTAATGCTAACCATCATCATCAAGTTTGCCTTTTAGAATAGAATTCATTGATATAAAACAATAAAGAGTTATGTCCCTAAACAATGGAGAAACTGATAATTTTCTCTTTCCTTGCTCAAACTAAGAGCCTTAGATGTAAAAAACAAATAATATTTTGAGCAAAAAATAAAATTTTAGGAATTGTAAAGAAAGAAAAAGGAACTTGAGAGTGAAAAAAACTTTTTTCCCAACTTTGGACATGCTATTAGATTTGTTTTTATATACTTTAATTTTCTTAAAGGTCAACACAAAAATCAAGTTGGAGAGAGGGAAAAAAACAAGAGGTTACATGTGCTAAATTGATAACAATTAAGCCACATACGCAATGACCTTTGAAGCAAAGATTTGATCACCGGATGACACTACATATACCATCTGAATCTGACAAACATTGTTCTTGTATTTTTAAATTTATTATTTATTTATGTAGAAAATTACTTTATTGTTTTTAATTACAATCAATAACTATCAAATAACCAAATATAAATGACAAAAAAATCATAAATCAAAGACAAAAGTTTTTAATACCAAGATAATGATATAATTAAACTGTTTTAAAATTAAGTAAATAACTAAAAATCTATTGAAAAATAATGATTTTTTTGCGGGTATTGTGCAATTAAAATCTACGTGTTATTGAAATAAAGCTAAATAATTTAGTCAATAAATAATAGTCTTATGGTAGAAAATGCACAGTAAAACCTCAGCTATTTAGGGTTTGTTATATTTTTGATCCATGTCATAATTTTAGATAGAAAACCCCTTTCTTAAGCATTGGGTCCACACTCTGGCATACAGAAAGAAACAAGTACGCTGTTTCATCCCTGTCACCACCGTCTCCGGTCACCACCTTCTTACAAGGGTATCATCTCAATCGTCTCGTCTCTTCTCTTCTTACTGTTATAAAACATGCTTATTGGATACATCTTAGGTTCTTGATTTAGTAAGATGTGATCGTGTCGCTGTTGTATTTTGATAGATAAGGAAGCTAAGAATTTGTGTTTTGATTATCCGTTTAATTGGCTTGAATATGATTTTGTGGAAGAATTGTAGGAAAGATTCTGTTTGTTTGGGAAGGAAACGAAACGGGCTGTTGATATTTGGAGTTTTTATCATAAACTTTTGCTTTGTTTCAAGTAACACGATCATCTGCATAAATAGAACCAAAAGGCAAACAATCTAGGTATTCCTCTGGAATCTCAAATAATCTGAATTTGTTTTCTTTTTAACTGCTCGCTTTTTAGTTATTTTCCTATAAATTTGATACCCCATGAAGCTTCTCTATGCTTGTGAACTGGCTACAGAACATCAGTGATAATGGTGCTTGTTGCGGTTGTTGTATACCAGTTATGCATTAATACAGGTGTGGTCAGTCTCATACATTGACGCACCACACATGCATGCAATTTGTGCACTGTTGGGATGCCAAGCAAAATGCGTGATGGTCCCCAGCGTTGGTCTAAATCGACTGCTGCTTGTGTGTGTGTGTGTGTGTGTGTGTGTGTGTGTGTGTCTTTGGAAGATTATGTTCTTAGCTGATACAGATTGAGTAATTTTCATTTTTGTTCAATTCATCTATACTTACTACTTACAGCCCTTGGCTGAGAAGGTATTCTACAATCTATAGATGATACTGAAATGCTATTTATTTATGTAACCGAGTGAATTTCAACTGCTTCCTCTTTGAATCTCACACACTTAGGCGCTTGCTAGCTGCTAGCATATGTGATTTAATGAAGGGTGTTTCTTTTTTCTGCTTAGATCAGTTATGTCTGTTTAAACTTCATAGTTTACCTATTAATATTGAGGTTATCATTCTTATTATATTTCTGTTACCTCATAAGTTTTTCTTGCTATGTTTTGACTTTGTGATTTTAATGCTTATGTGTTTTGCAGGTTATCATGCTCATTAATGGATATGTTAAATTTAATTGAAGAACCTATAAAAAAAGACAATGAAGAAAAAATGAGAATCTTGCTGAGATGGAAAAGCAAATAAAGATTGATAGGATTAGCAATCTGCCATGGGATGTATTGGATACCATCCTTGTGCGCTTGCCGCTTAGAGATGCTGCAAGGACTAGTATCCTATCCAGTAAGTGGAGATATAAGTGGACTAACCTTTCACAGTTCATTCTGGATGATAAATGCATCCACAATTTCATATCAGACAAAGCATCCAGATGGATAGAGATTAGGAAAATCATTGATCAGGTTCAATCCAATCACAATGGCCCAATAGAGAAGTTCAAGCTTGCAGCTTATTGCTGTCCAAACTATTCCGATTTAGACCAATGGATAAGGTTTTTAATAGAGAAAGGTATCAAGGAGTTAATTATCCAGGAGTTCAGTGTCATTAAGCATTTTAAGCTGCCTGATTCTGTTTTCTGCGGTCCAAAACTCAGGCACTTGGAGCTATATGGTTGCATATTAAGGCTTCCTTCATCATTCAAAGGATTTGATTGCCTTAAAATCCTTCAGCTCAGTCATGTTCTCATAATAAGCGATGCACTGGAGCATTTAATTCGTAACTGCCCTGTTCTTGAGAAGTTGACACTGTTGAACCTTCAAAATCTGGCTTCCATAAGGATATATAATCCCAACCTGAAATATGTGAAAATAGATTCTGCATTTGAAGATATCGGTCTGGAACATAGCCTGCTTCTAGCCAGTGTTGATATTCGTATGTTACCTAAGAATCGGGGGACCACACTTCAGCATCCTGATCAAGGGAAGGTCTGCACTTTAATCAGAGTTTTTGGTTCTCTGCGTGGTATAAACAGGCTAAGCTTATCCAATCAATTTCTTGAGGTATGCAGTTCTCTGTTTTGTTTTTTTTTTCTAAAACTTGAAGCGGACAAACAGTTTTAAGCTTATATGTTGTTTTCTCATGCATTTTTTTCCTAGTTTCTTGCCAATAAAGATGTGCCAGAAAAACTTCCTACTCCATTCAACAGCCTCTTGGCCCTTGAACTAAAAGAAATAAGATTTGCTAGTTTAAAAGGCATAGCAGCTTCCATTTCTATACTCAGAAGCTCCCCAAATCTGAAAGATCTTCTTGTTACTGTGAGTTACTAAACTAAAATAACTGTAAACATTTATTTAGCAATTTTTCAGTCTATGAAATGGGAAATTGAGCAACTTAAACTGATATTCTCTTGTTGTAAATATGATTCTCTTGTTGGCATGCTTAGGTAGACCCATGTGATGAAATTTCCAAACCTGTCATGGATTTGGTGACAGCACAGCTCCAGAGTGACTTTTATTTTGACCAACTCAAAGTGGTGAAGATTCGAGGCATTATTGGCACAAGAATCGAGTGGGAATTTCTCAGACTTATACTTGCTCATTCACCAGTGCTCGAGTCAATGACTATTGTAAAATTCAGAGGTGAAAGAATTTCTGAATCATTCTTGCAGGAAGTTGAGCGAGCTTCAAATCACGTCAAGTTTATTAGTTTAGCTCTATAAGTTTTATTTCTCGTGATGGCATTGCCAAGTTTTCTGTTGATGTTGCGCTCTTCACTTTTTTCATTGTAAATTTTAATGTTAGGTTATTAAACTAGCTAAAGCTTATCCACAGTTCTGAACTTGGTTATAGACACCTTTCCTTTGAATACAAAAAAGTTTACAGAGTTGGTTCAAGGTACAGTTTTGGGCTTTTCCTGCTGAAGGGACGAAGCCTTGTCAACTCTTGATCCTTTAACTTCTGATAAAAATATTTTGCTAACAGTGAACAGGTCAATTTTGTGATCTATAACCAGGAGATTTTGTTATCATTAGAAATTTGCAGAGAATTGGGATTCTCCCTAGATTGCTGGGATGAGATTTTAATTATTATTATTATTATTATTATTATTATTATTATTATTATTATTATTATTATTTTATGCGATGGGGGTAGAGAATTTCCCATTTCCAACTCCAACGACTGCTGCTCTGGAAGAAGCAGACCATTGCTTCAAGGCTCTGCAAGCACTCGATTGCTCAGGAAAACCGAAATGATTCGTTATCCCATGAGTCCTCTCCACCCTCGATTTCTCCTCACTGTTATCGAAATGATGAGGAAAAAGAACTAGAAAAATCATGCGAGACGTGAAGCTCTTGAGTTCTTAAGTGTGAAGAAACCTTAATGGCTTGCCAATTATGGAGAGTCCGTGTGATTTTTCAGAAGTAGAACACCATAAACCTTTTTTATCATCCTGAAACTGACCAAGCATTTCATGTTACATCTCTTAAGCTTCATCTGTGGGAGCTTCTGCAATGTTACTTTTCAATTAGAAGGTGGAGCTTTTGAAGGTATCTGCAAATTTCCAGAACTGATCCGATCGTTGTTCTCTGCAAAAGATTCGGACATGGAGTGCTAGGATTTCTGAGAAAGGACGTGATATTTTTTTTGTAGGATAGAAAGGATTTTTTCTGAATCCTTTTTAGAATTGTTGTTCTCTAGTTTGCTTGCTACAATACCAAAGTTCTAGTAGAAGAACACTACATTTCGAAGCCAGTGATTTGGCCCAGAAAATCACGTCCACGATAAATGTGATCACTTCGAATTGCGAAAGTCTTAAGTATATCGAACACATTGGCTCTCAAAGTAAACTGGATCCTCATAGTTTGTCACTCAGCAGGAATACAAATAAATGGATCTTTAAAGTACTGTCAGTTTCTCAGAATAGGATCTGTACAATTTGATGAAAACATCAAGCCCTTTGGAGCTTAGATTATACACTATTATACAACACAAGAAACCTCAATCATGAAAACACTATCACAAAACAGCTTCACCTATAATGGTTTTCTATTATTCTAACTCTCTTTAAATGAGAAAAGAAAAGAAAATATATGGAATTCTTGTCAGGAATTCACCTTGGACCAGAGAGCTCCATTGCTTGGACTAGTAATGACGAGTCGTCGGTGAGGTCAGAGTATCGGTCTGACGAGGAGAACTCGTGGGGTTTTGACTTGGATGCTTCTGCTCTTTGAGAAGCTTCCCAGCTTTCTGCTAGCCCATCTCCTTCCAGCATTTTAACCACTTCAGACATTTTAGGTCTGTGGCTTGGAAGGTATTGGGTGCACAAGAGGGCAACTTGTACCATCTCCTCAAGCTCAATTCTATCATAATTTCCCTTCAGATCCTTGTCTACAAGCATTTCAAGCTTTTTCTCGTGATGAATTTTCTTCACCTGCAATTATAATCAACAGATATCAGAAAACTGATATGTGGACTGTAGAAGAAAGATTTCTGAAGCATTTATAGGCAGCAGCATTGATATAAAGTAGATTGTACTCACCCAATCTAGCATGGCTCCTTTCTGATTGGCTGCCTTGCCAAATTCTAGTGCTCTTTGGCCTGTGATTAATTCAAGAAGCAGGATACCAAATCCAAAAACATCTGTTTTGTCTGAGGATTGACCAGTCGAAAGATACTCAGGTGCTATATGCCCGACAGTGCCTCTCACGGCAGTGGTGACATGTGAATCCTGATGATCCAACAGCTTTGCCAGGCCAAAATCACCCACCACAGCTTCACAATAATCATCAAGCAATATATTTGCAGCCTTAACATCTCTGTGGATGATCTTTGGATCACACTGTTCATGGAGGTACAGAAGTCCCCGAGCAGCTCCCAAGGCAATTCTCTTCCTGGTGCCCCAATCCAAGACTGGTTTCCCTACCAAAAATATTGCAGGATCTCAGTTTAGCTACTCAAAATATGCATTTTTTTTCATTTCAGGCTGACGAAACAGACAATCATAGCAATAGAAATCAAACTCGGCTACCTTTGAGACGTGAAGCCACGCTGCCATTGGACATGTATGGATAAACTAGAAGCCTTTCTGTTGGTGTCATGCAAAATCCATAGAGCCTAAGGAGGTTCCGGTGCACTGCTAAGCTGATCATCTCAACTTCTGTTTGGAATTGAATCTCTCCTCCGCTGGCACTGCCATCTTTAAGCCTCTTGACAGCTACAACAGTCCCATCATGGAGAATCCCTTTGTACACATTGCCGAAACCTCCTTTTCCTAGGATGTTCTTGTTGCTGAAGTTGTTTGTCGAAATCTGAAGTTCTCTGAACTGGAATTTCCTCAAGTTTCCAAGAGAAACTTCCTCGTGTTGGCGATCTGATGAGTCACAGAGTTACATCATCATATTTACTATAATATTAGTTGCTATAGCAAGTATTTAGTAAAATTAAAGGGTTATATATGTTACACACCTTTAACATCAAAAAATGTTGGTTGATTGTTCCTTTGTCTCCACCACAGAAACAATCCAAACACAAGAATGATAAGTGAGACAGAACCAACGCTTGAGCCAAATGCAAGAGCTATTTGATGACTCTTCGGTCTGTCTGAAGGCAGGGCTGCTGAAGATGTGAAGAGATTGCTATCATTTATCAATTCAAATCAAGTTGCAAATTGTGAGTCGAATTATTAAATCAGAATAGCTTATTCCATTTTCCTTACTTGGTGTGTTATTCAAGTTCATGGACATTGGCATTAGTGTTGTCCCATGGCATTCTGGTTCAGAACCTGTTGGACAGATTAGAGGGTTTCCAGCAATGCTGCAAGAATAAAAAATGCAACAGACGATACATTTAAAGTTGGTCTTCCAATTCAATATTCAGAGAAAGAGAGAGGAAGAGGAGAGAGATTTACCTGAATGTTTTGGTAGGAAATCTTGGTACAGGGCCACTCAGGTTATTGAATGACAAGTCACTGAAATCCACAGACAAAATCTCTTTAAATATCACATTTTAATCAGGTTATAAATCTTTGATTTACAAGAACAGGATCAAGAGACATACAGTAACACAAGTTGGGTCATGTTAGCCAATGACATTGGGAATTCTCCAGAGAGACTGTTATTGTTTAGCCTTCTAATCCAGATCAAAGAACCCCAGTTAAAGTTAGACCCAAAGAAGAGAGATTCATTAAGATGAACAACAAAGTACTTCAAGCTTAATACTGTATTTCAAGCTCACATGTATTCTAGATTACTCAGATGGCCTAAAGTGGAAGGGATTTTCCCGGTGAAGAAATTATTAGAGAGATCAATTGTGTGAAGTTTTGAGAGCCTTCCTATCTCTGCAGGAATTGGTCCTGTAATATTATTGCTCTGCAGGAGCCTGAAAATGCATGTAGCATCCCAAATGTTAAGACTTCATACAAGTAACGTAGAAGGAACTTCCACTTTTCTAAAGTACTTTAGAACTGTCTATTTGTTTCTTGAATTCTTACACCGTCTGAAGATTTGTCAAGTTGCCAATAGTTGGAGAAAGAGTTCCAGACAGATTTTGGCTAGGAGTTCCCCTGCAACAAGACCATTTCAGCATTCTCAGTAAATGATCATTTTTTGTTTCTAAACTACTACTAATCCATGTTGGTTTCATCACATTCAGGCTATGTTTTGAAAAAAAAAAAATTGTTCTATGAAATATAAGATTGTAGAAGACTTACAGGCCGATGACAAGACTCTCAGAAGAGCAAGTGACCATAGTCCAGCTACATGGATCAACAGCATCTCCATCCCAATTCTCAAGAACACCATGAGGGTCATATAAAGAAGCTTTTATTCCCATTAGAGCTTGAACTGAAATATAAAACCCATGTCAAAAAAGACCTTCCATTTTTCTTCATGTTAATTTGAAGAAAGGAAAGAATTTTGAAGTTACCTTCATAGTTTACTCCTTTAGGAGTCAGCAATCCATTTACAGTAGTCAAAAACCACAAGCAAGCCAGAAAATAGAGACCACCTTCTCTTCTCCTCATTGCCATTGAAGTCATGAATTGCACAAGAACCACAGATCAAGAAAAGCTATTTTTTTTCTGCAAATGGCAACTGTTTTAGCTACAAGAGAAATCACCTCTGAAATGGATTTCTTTTGTAATCTTTAGATAAGAACCCAGGTCTTACTTTACAGGCCAGAAATCCATTCACCAATATCTTTTCTGTGTGAGACCCAAGAAAAGAACCAGTGTTTTGGTTGTATAATGAAGGGAACTAGCACTAGCATGCCTGTCATTGAGTCAGTATAGGCTGAAGAAAAGAATAATATATATAGTCATATCATATTGTATATGGCCATAATCTTAAAAGCACCAAAAGTAAATATTCCTGATGCAAGGAGAGAATTGGAAATTCCCAGCTCTGAGTTAATCATGCATTGCCCCAGAAAGCATATTTTACGTTTACCAGTGAATTTTATATTACTCACCACAACAGTGACAAACAAAAGGCAACTAGGCATGGAGATTATAATAATTACGAAATATTAAAAATATTTGTATGCATAGAGTGAATCAAAATTCTTTCTGGATTCGTGAGTCATCTTATTATAGACCTGGAGATAGGTTATGCATCTGTTGTTGGTGTTGTACTTCGTCCCACAAACAAAGACAACAACATGAGGAGTTTTGTCATGTCTGTGTGTTTTTTTTCTAGGTTTTGCATGGTTAACTCAAAAAATAAATGGCAGAAAGGGGAGGGAGGGTAAAGGTAAGCGTCCATGAAATGAGATCAAAATGCATTGCTTGAGAAACAGAGGAGTCCAACATTCTCTTGAGTATGGCCATGCAGTAAGAAGATCCAGAACCCCTTTTTTGAAAAACTTTAAATTTTATTCTTATTTTTGTGGGAATGTGAGAATCTCGAGGCAGAAGAGCTTGAGGCTCGAGATTGATGGTGGTGGATTTGGTCACCCACTATCTTAGGACAATGACACCATGAGTATCCTTGTTGGCATTAAACATTTTTATATCACTATAAATTCCTGCAAATGTTTGTCTAAATAATTCGTAGATCAATTCACTTTTGTGCTGTAAAATGTTGGAGGATTGCTTTTATAGATTCCATACAGCCAACCACTATCAGCTAACTGTCACACGCAGAGAGTCTTCTTTATCTTCAGCAGACAGTCGGTCGTTCCAACCCAAAAATCCATTCAAAAAAGAGACTTTTAAAAGCAAAAGCTGCCCTCTCTCTCTCCCTCCCTCTCTCTCTCTCCCTCTCTCTCTCCCTCTCTCGTGAAGAAATCACTAATGCACTTTGATCCATAACGGTATAATTGAGCATGAGCAGTTCATAAAAAGAAAAAAAGAAGAAAAAAAAGGCATCATTGGCTTTGTGCATCACAGCATGCTCGTAAAAATGGAGGATAGGCTTTTGCAGGACCACTGGAGATTTGTGATCATATGGGAATCCAGATTTCGAGCATGTTTATCTGTCTTGTTACAATAATTATGCGAGCTTAAGACAAATTAATTAAAAATTAACATGCAAATCAAGCTGATTTTCAGCCCCAGAGGAGGGCTTAATTAATAATGTGGTCGTTGTTGCTTGTGAGAAAAGGGTCTACCATGAATCTGATTGTGTCAAAATTGTCAAATTGTCAAATGTCACATTCACTAAATAAATAATGTATAATGGGCAAGTGGGGTCTTAGCCTACCATGCACCGGTAGGGACTTGTTTTTTTTCTCTGCACCAGGGTTCAAGTCCTACTATGCATGTTTATCATTCCCTCGGTGTTTTACATCTCACTGGGTTTGCATGATGTACATTGAGTCCGAAAATTAGTTGTGATGTGTGTAAGCTGACCCGGACACCCCGATCATAAAAAAAAAAGTATAATGGCATTTAGTTCTCACTCGATGTGCAACAGTGATAGGCCTGCATTTATTATTTTTCATGTAAAACATGTGTGCATGTTCTGCAAATAAAAATATTTTAAAACAAAATATATGACTCAAGTTATACACCCGACCCGATTAGATTAAATAAATTGGTTTTTTTTTTAATTAGATGATTAAAAAAATAGACAACAATAATAAATAGATCAGATCGAATAAAAAATGGTTCACCGTGACTTGAGGGAAAAAATATTTAGTGTAATTTCTAACCAATTAAATACAGATAATCAAATTGGATAAAAAAAAAACAGAAAAATGACTCAAATCAATCTAAATTAACATAATAAACTTGTAGTTGAGGTAAAAAGTGGCGAGCAAACCCATGTTAATGTGTCAAAGCCACAACTAGAATCAAGAGATCATGAGGATAATCTGACAAAAAAAATCACAAAGACATTTAAAAAAAAATATTGTTGAATGATAAAATCAAAATAAGTAAGAAAAATCAATACCAACATGTGCTAATTTTGTGAACTTGTGACTTGAGTCATTGGATCAAAAGCTATCTGGAAAACAAAAATTATAAAATTCAATTTTTAACCAATTAAATATTGAAAGATAAAATTTTAAAAAAAAAAACTATTATACAAAAGGATGCAAAACAAAAAATAATGAATAAAACAATAAGGATCAAAATTGAAATATAAAATAAATTAGAGGAAAACAACATTTTTTTTATTAAATGTGAAATCGAAAAGAAAAATTAATTTAATAAAAGGACAAAAATTACTCGAAAGAATGAGGACCATATTGAAAAAAATTATTTATCATAAATTGGAATTAAAAGATGAAATTAAGAATAAATAAATAAAACAATTAAAAATCAAAAGAATAAAACCGAAATTGAAATATGAATAATTAAGAGAACTACTCTAAATTTTTAAATGGTCATATCAAAAAATAAAATTGATAACAAATCATCCCACCACACTCAACGTGCGTCACCCCACCAGAAAGATGTCATGAAGATTTCGACAATACAATAAAAAGAGGATTTTATCCGTTGAGTGACGTTAAAAAACTTTTTTTTTTCAAAAATGTTTTTGAAATGCAATGTTAAATACCTTTAAAGACACCAAATATCTATTTTAACATCTAATAATAATAATGATAGCCAAAATTAGATGTTAAACAACCAGAAATGATTTTTTTTTATTAACATGGGTGTTCGAATCAGTTTGCGTTCATTTTGATTAATTATACCGGTCTTGAAATTAACAACCCTGTAAGTCTTCAGTGACCATCATATTAATTAGTAACCACAAGGCTCGAACCTAAAATCATTGAGGGAGCATACCTCTTAGTCCCAAGCTATTATCATTGGGCTACCTACTATTTGGTTGTCGAGAATGATTTTTGAGTTCATGTAAGGGTGAAATAACTTGAATCCAAACAATATTTAGGCAGTCTAAACCGTTTCATTTCGGTCAAACCAACTAAAATATTTCATACTAGTTAAAAAAACGAGACAAAACAGCGTTGTTTTTACCTCGGTTCATATTTCGGGCCATTCTAGATTTTTCGGCCCAATACCGGCCGAAATGTTCAGTTTTGTTCCGCCTGTTCCGTTTCGGTCAAATAGTATTTGTTTTAATAATGAATAATTTTACAATATCAATCATATCTCTTAATCCGGTCGTTGGATTGAGAAGAAATTTTACAAGGAGTCTTATGTTAAAATTTAAAAGCAATCAAAAAATATAATGACCTTACGAGATTGATGATGACATTCTCATAATATTATACATATATTCATAATTTTGTTCAGAAAAATCATTTTACTGTATTTTTTTTTAGATTAAATTGCACAATTCTAAATAATTTTATTTTTGGATTTGAACTAAAAAAATTGAATTAATATATTTAATTATATATATATATATATGTATACATAAACAATACAACCCTAAAACAACATGTCAAAATACTCCAAAAATAAAATATCAACCGAAACGAAATTAAAAATCTTAGCATAAACATGGGATGAGGATGGCCAAGACCCAGAAATGCCACTAGAAAGAAAAAAAAGAAAAAACAGGAGCTTGACCAAACAGAAGAAAAAGAACATCGCAAATTAATGTTAGAAAATGACAAATCTGTGCAGAGATTAGGGACCAAAAAATCACAGCTGGGCACAATTGTCTCTTTCCCCTCATCACCCAAGCAAATTTAAAAAGGAAGCAGTAAGATGCTCCCTCCTTAGAACCATAACCTTAGATTTTGGTTCCAAGATATAGTTTATCCCTTCATTTGTCTTCATCGCATGTCTTTACTGCTTCGTTTGTCCTTGGAAAACGAAGCAGCAGCACAGTACTGAGCGCTGGTGTTCATGGAACTCTTCAGCCTAGCTAGTAAGATCTTGACATGTGGCACTGTTATGCCACACGTCTTGCCGTGATTGGATTTCAAAATGGTCTCAGGGTCTCGTGCAAGATGATGAGAGTGGAGGAGATCACAAGGGTAAGATTAGGGCAGGAAGCGGGAAGAACCCTAAAATATTACGTAAGAAATGACTTCACATACTATACTTAGTTATGCTGTATGCTGCTGCATTTAAATGATCATTTTGAAGAGAGACAGAACACATTGAAAATGAAGGGACTGTAGATTCAGGAAAAGAAAAAAAAAAGAAAACCCTAGATTCTCTCCTGAATTTCTGCTCCATATATAGCGATAGAGACAAAACTCCTAAACTAAATAGAAAGACAGAGAGAAAAAAGAGATAATAAAAAAAAATGTTTTTGAATTCAAATGAAATATTTTCACGACTTGATTTTTCTCTTTTATATCTAATTTGCTGTTGCAAAGGAGACGAACAAGATTCTGGATGATAAATGTAGACAGGGGCTGACCCATCTTATGTTTTGAAGGAGGTTGTCATCAACCTCATAGTTTTAAGGTCGGGTGGGTTTGGAACCCATAATAGACGAACTGGTGGGGTGGAATATGTATTTAATGAACAGATGAACTTGGAGATTACCCAAATGAGTAGGAAATAATTATGCTCGACTGAGTTTTCTGAGGCTTTAATGGAGGAGGGAAGATCCATTTACTTCTACTGCGTTGTTGATTATTAATAGTAATTAGTACAAACCCACATGGAAAATGCCCTAGACAGCGGCATTGCAGAAAAAAAAGATGAGATCTTTCAGTTTCAGGCCATTGAAACGAAAGTTCAGAAATCCTCAGACCCCATCTTGTCGTCCCCATATCTCAAAACCCTCTGTGCTTGATGGGTCATTTCTTATCGAAGAACCATAAGAAAAGGGTTGATCAGACTGCGTCAAGGGATCCAATGGCATGGCTGGCTGATGATCAGAAAGTTCATTGAAGTACCATTAGCTTAGATGGTGATATCAGAAAGTATATATTACGAACATCTTAATAACTTTCTTAGACTGTTCATAATAATACTACTTGTAATGTGTGTGATGATTTGAAAAAAACTTTCCAATGGACAGCGGGCATAATTCGTGTGACCCCAAGTGGAGAGCCACTGGTCTGGCCTTCCTTTAAAGCTTGGAATCCATTATCACTTTCTTAAAAAGAAGATTTTTAACAGTTCATCCCCCATTCAAACAGAGAGCGCCATTGAAGGAGAGGAGGGCTAGGATCAGAGTCCACACATGGCCTTGTAATTTCTTAGTTCTCAATTCAAAAGTGCAAGTAGATATATAGCTAGATATCCAATGTAAACTCCCTTGTTCAAGGATTCAAGCTATGAGCAAGGCCTCAACCACATGATTAAAATGAGAATACAGTCCAAGTTTACTCCAGCAAAAACGAATATTAAGGAAACCCTTTTCTCGAATGACGTATTTTGTGGGTCCAGGTGAGCGAGTAAAATCCTAATTGTTTCAGGCTCTTATAAGAAATGCATGCACTAACTTAAACTCGAAATTTGATATGCATATCGCAAACCCTTAAGTCCATCACGCCCTAACTCATGATGGCCATTATTCTGGTGTTCTTGCAGGCCGAATGAAAGGAAGCTGAGGTGGGGGGAAACAATTTGAGTGATATTTGTATCTCTATCGGGACAAGGTTGAGGATGGATCATTGACAGGAAAGTGAAAGTAAAACAATTTAAGTGAAACACAAGGGTCCCATCATTTCTTCTTTTTCTTTTTTCTTTTCATCTTTTTTCACCTGCCATGGATGGAACCGAACCCCCCTCTAAGTCTAGAAACTTGCTTTACAGGACCTCTTCTTGTCCCTCCTCGAAATTATTTGGTCCCATGCTCTTCTTTTTAATCACTGTCTTTACAATGTGACAATAATAGCGCACCCCCTTCCCTCTTCCTACTCGTCTTTAGAGAAAATCCAGATTATTTTGAATTGAAAGAGAGGATTTGAAGTTCAAATCACTCACCGACCATGTAATGTAGTAGCTAGTATTGTACAGTCGAGGAGATTTTCCCTGTAAGAAAAGGTTAAAGAGAAATGTCGATTTTTCATGGTATTATCAAGGTTGTCAAATGTCAATTTCGTTTCGGTTGATGTTTTGTTTTTTTAATTGGAACGGAATGTTTCGGTTTCAAAGCGTTTCAGTGCGTCGTTTTGGGGTTGTACTATTTATGTGTGTGTGTATTAATTCAAAAAAAAATTAGCTCAAATCCAAAAATAAAATTATTTAGAATTGTGCAATTTAATCTAAAAAACGACACAATTAAATGATTTTTCTGAACAAAATTATGAACATGTATAATATTACAGAAATATCATCATCAATCTCGCAAGGTCATTACATTCTCTGATTGCTCTGAAATTTTAACATAATATATACATACATATATATATATATATATATATATATGTCAAGAGACTTCTCGCAAAATTTCATTTCAATCTGATTGTTGGATTAAGAGATATGATTCATATTGTAAAATTATTCATTAATTAAAAAAAAAAAACATATTTGGCCGAAATAGAACGAACAGAACAAAACAGGAATGTTCCGGCCGAAATTTGAGCAGAATTTCCGGAACGGACTGAAATTTTAAGCGATGTATAAATTGCATCGTTTTATCTTATTCTTTTAATTGGTACAAAACGTTTCGGCCAAAACGAAATGAAATTAACAACACCAGGTATTATCACAATTTTCACAAGATAAAACATGGTTCATATATGCAAAACATTATCTCAGTGCCTGCATTACACGCAATTGTGATGAGACAAGTGTTAAAATAACTTGAAATATCCACTAAATTAAAATGATCAATAGCCAATATAGCGTATATAAATCCAAACCATCCTTGATTTTCTTTCCTTTCAACTGTAAGCTTTTCCCCACTAAAATCACCTCAAGATTGTCCTCCGATTCACTTCCACATATGCATACACGGACATATATAATAATAGTCACATGAATCCAAACTATCCTTCCACAGAACAGAAGTCTAGGGAGCATGAACCATTCCTGCGAATCTTGTCATATAAGCAGCCTCGAACCTCTCACACAGTGGCGCACCACCGGGTCGTAAATTTACTGCAGCACTAGTTTGATTTCTGCGGTGGATAAACGAACCCAGCTAGCTAGACTGCAACATGGTCTGGTTCTTGGTCCCCTACACAGATTCAATTTGTACTGATTCAACTGTGGCTCACTATATGTACAAGTAATAGCTACTAATCATCACAAAATGATGTCTTTTTTTGTCATACTTGCTGTAAGAACACCAGTTGTCATGTTGTCCAGGCCTGAAACTTCAGAACCTGTTATAATATGAATTCACGATTAATGAAGATATACTAGGCTCCAAGAAGAAGCTTCCCCAGTTGATTTCTTTGATCTCCCATTATATATTCAATTCAATATTCCATCAGCTTGGGGAAGAATGGTTCCAGATGATCATTTGTTTGGTCACAATCATCACGTTTTGCTAACTGATGGGTCTCATTCGATCCATTTGGCTAGAGAGTTTTAATGGGACATAGACAGCAGAATGATAGAATTTTGAATGGAAAAAATAAAAAAAGGGCAACTGATGAATCGTTTTCCTCCAACCTGACAAGGTGAGCGTGCAATTTTGCATCTTCTCCAAGTATAAACAATGCCAAGAACACAGAATTAGAAAGCACACTAAAGTTAAAAAATAAAAATAATTTTTTTCTTGAGTAACACATTTTGAAACCCTGTGCTGATCTAGAGCATCCACATCTCCGGTGAGAACACAAGTTCATGCTTTGGCCGCCCCCCCACCTCAATTATTCAAAAAGAACAAATATGGGAAATTACATCAAGAAAACAAGTTGCTGCTTTCCTAATCAAAGTGTGTTTGTAAGTTGAAATAGGGTATTTTTGCTTCAGTTTGTATTAAAAGAAAACAAGTTGTTGCTTTCCTCGTCAAAGTGTAAGATAGTGTTTTTTATTTTTTTGAAAGAACATTTTTCAAAATTTTATTTTTTTTGCTTCAAGTGAATGTTTTTTTTTCTGATTTTTATTTTTATTTTTAAACCCAATACATGAAAGATGAAACTCACAATAAAATATTAATTTAATATTTTTGTCAAGAAGAATGCACTTAAATATAGTTACAAAAAAACAAACCACCCCTTAATCATCAACTTTATATGATAAGAAAGGTCCTTGGAGCCAAAATAAAGCAACTATTAAATGGTTTTTTTTTATTTTATTGTTATGCAAACAAAATGAAGAGATTAAGAATCTAGTCAAATACAAATGTCGGTGGTTTCGGATGAAGGTGGAGCCGAAATTTCCGACTTCCCTTTAAAGCTAAGAAAAAGGGCTGTCCCGGGGCGGCCGCACCCTTTTTGGCCCGCAGACACAGAACAAAAGGTCTCCTCGTTCATCTATCATGGAATATATGTAACATGGAAACGAAAATGACTAAATCAAGGATGTATGCTAAAACATTTACTCAAACTACTCTAATTATAGCATTTATATACATAGATTTCATCAGAACCGAGTTCTCTGCCTGGTGTCCAATCTGTATCAAGAAACAATCTCAGCCCCCACAATCTGCTGTTTAAGATATGTATGTATGTATGTATGTATGTAAAAAGGTTTGGCAAGGGTAGATCTTGCCATTAATACTAGGTTCGCAGGTAAGAGTAAGTGTAATTCAGAGAAAATTCGACATTTCCAGTTCAGCCGGAGGCTTTCATTACATCACCATCTAAAACCTCTACTTGTTCCGAAACTCTGGTCATGCGACTTTGAGCATTATATTTCGATTGACTTGTCCTGTAAGAAGTGGACAGCAGTATTTTATCTGGCAATAATCCCAAATATAGAATTTTTCAGTTCTGTCAGTCTGTTACTGCTAAATCACAGCAGTGAGTAAGAAATCACTTCCTAGCTGGGCTGTGATTGAAACACATATTGGCTCACCTGATATTTTCGTGCATGGCTGAAAGATTTCCAGGTTAAATGTAATGGAACTTGAGAAACACATTTTTGACTCACTGATAAGAGAGATCAAATAGAAGTTTCACTCAACAGACTTGAAAAACAAACAGCAGAACAGCACCATTATGATGCTTGAAAAGAAGGGCAACCAGGTATAAAGCATGGAGTAGGTGAAGGATTGATTGATTTCAAAACAAAAGCATTGTATAGCATATATTATATCATGCTAAATTTTTAACATAATAGTTTAATGATTATAATCGTTCATTTGTCAAAAATATTAATATCTAATGTAAGCTATTAAATGATGTTATTAGACAAGGAAAGCAGCAGAGCTTGCAGTTATCAGACAAGTAGAAAATCCTGTTGCAAATAAATTCTTGATAACTCTAATAAGTGTGTGTGTGTCTGTGTGTGCAAGCTAGAATGAACAGTGGCATTCAGAATAATCTGAGTTAAACCAAAACATTCATCACCCTAAAAGCAAATCATATCTAAACCAGCAGGTTGCAGACACCATATCAAATCTAAATCTAATGTTCATACTTCCTAGCTCCTTGTCAACCACTGCCAAAAAAAAGGGTATTTATTTATTTCAAGATAGATTAATCCTAAAATCAGTCTCCTACACAAAAGTTCTAGGATGTGGCCAACAATTTAGTTTAGAAGGCTCACCCTGATAAAAAAAAATTAAACAAATAAAACCATGCCAAGATTCAAACAAACACTGCATTGCTCTTATCACTACCAGCTCCAAAGGTTCTTTGGCCTTATTCCACAATTATATCAAATAACATTAAGAAACTCTTAACAATCTTTCTACCACATTGAACCCATAACACCTTTGCAGTGGATGAATGCAGTGTGAGCAGGCAATCCTGCTTTAACTTCGAAAATTGTGTGTTCAACCGAATTGGAGAACCTGCTGATATTATTTTCCAAAATTTATAAATCACAAGCATAAAGGTTACTTGCTTTCATTCCAAGCCAAGTTCGGGTGGGATTTCCATCCTTCTTAACATGCTTCCACCGCTCTGAGTAACGTTCATACGATCAATTATTCTACTCATAGATCATCCAAACATCAAGTTTGCAGTGGACAGTGGAGCATCAGACTGGATCTGTATAGTAGCTAAGTTGTAATGAAAGTGATAAACGAAGACTGGAACTTGTATGATTTCCCACCACATAGATGCACATTAGACTCAATATTCCTCCACTTATGAACCAATACTCCTAAGGAGCACAGAAAAAGATAATGTGGTGACAAAGAATGTACCATTGGCATCATCGCATCCTATGGTAGCTTGAGGACACCAGAACATCTCACCCGAATAATAATTGAGAATAACAGAAGAGGCTGAAAATGCCAAAGCAGATCTAGAGGTAGTACCATCCATGTACAGAATAGTACCTTCATTAGCATCAAACGAGTACTCAAAAGAAAGATCATCAATAAAGTAGCCAAAGCGAGACAAGCTGTCCATCTCCATTTTCATTTTCATGGGTTAAGACCCACAACAACCATCTCTTCAATCTTCTGCACACTGTTTTTGGACATGATTTTTTAACCTTCTGGCACTAATTTAAGGTATATGTCTAAAGTTCAAAAACTGGGAACCCCAAATGATGAGAAGCAAGAAGCAAACCACAAACAGCAAGACAAAAGAACAAAAGAAGAGAAAATAGTATAGTGCTTTACTCGGTGCAGTGTGCGTGTTGGTACTTTTTATCCTCTACAAAAGACAAGAGAGAGTGAAATCCGGACAACTATTTACCTCATTTAGGAAATACTCTTCTTACAATGCCTAGGAAAGATCAATTTGACTCCTAAGAGATACTCTATCGAGGAGTTAACACCAACTTCCAATGTATATATAGCATATGAACTCCACCTCATAATTATCAATAAACTTGCAGGTGAGCTACAATGTACTTACAGCTTTAGGAAATGAAGAGCATCAATCAAACAAGAAGAAATGTAAAAACAATATTATTTCAAGATAATAAACAGCTTGCTTAGCATACCACATGACAGACGGTCACAAAAATTTTAATCTGGACATTGCTAAAAAATCAAGGTAGGTTTACTTTGTAGATGAATCTTACAATCTGACAGCATCAAGGCTAACAGCAAAGTTATTTAACAAAGTTAAAGAAAACTAATAATTGTATGCCATAATGTCAGATGCGTAATAGTAATGAACCAAACAAATTTATATCTCATTGACACACTAACAATTACACAGCACATCAAGCACAAGAAAAAATTTAAAAACCAAACTACCTGACTTTAAGTTCAGATGCATAGCACAGTTCATGCTATATACAAGCATGAAACCAAAACAGCAAGATAAGAAAAGGCAAGAAATAGTTCAGAAACATGAATCACTAAATCTTATTTTCCACTTGACAAAGGTAATCATACGTCTAAGAGAGGTTTCCAAGCAGTGTAGAAAATGTCTGTACCAAAAATTTTGAAACAATGCCATTCTACATTGACATCACAGAATACACTTTGCCCTACACTCCAGCAACAACCTACACAGATACAGTTGCAGCAGAATTATCTTTGCTAGACTTCATGGAGCAGAAAAGAGTCAAAACATCGGCATGATTCGAATGAAAACTGGACATTTAGACAGGAAATCTTGTGCTTCACTATGCCTTTTGGCATTTAAAAAATGCTTCAAACAGACGAAGAGAAACGGATATAGATGGAAACTTCTTGGTGGTCATAGCATTCATAAAAGCAATGGCATCATCTCCAGTTCCGGACTTTGATATGAACTCAAAAAATGGATCTGTGTAAGGTGGAATTCCATGACTTTGCATCAACCCCAACAAATTTAAGGCGTCCTTAAATCCACCCTGAACTAGCAACTTGTTTATCAATACTTTGTATGCAGTCCGCCAAGGGTGTAATTGATTTTGACAGACATAATCACCCAGAAGATTGCATGCATCTACTGCTCTGTTCTTGAGGCAATATGCATTTACCAACAACTCAACAGCATAACCAGCATCAGTAACTCCCTTTTTCTCAACCATTTTCTTAAAACAATTAGATGCTTTTTCAAGTTCCCCAGATACACAATGTCCTTCAATTAAAGATGTCCAAGCCTTGTGATCCAAATCGCTGCCAGATGATTCCATGTGATCCACAAATTCACTTGCTTCATAATTCTTACCAGCACTAGTAAGCCCAAAAGCAATCTTTCTCTGCAAATTACCACTAGCTACAAAACCAACAGCCATCATTTCTCTTAAAATCTTATTGCACTCTTTAAATCTACCAACACTTCTTAGAGCTTTAAGAATTGTATCAAGCATAGAATCTGTCAGCACGTTCCCATTTTCAGAAAAGACCTTCACAGTTCTTGAAAACAAACCCATATCCAACTGTTTACCAACCACTATGTTCCTCAACAAATAGGTGCAATATTTAGCTGCTGGCTTATTTGCACCATTCAATGCAAGTTCATATAGGTCTACAGCCTCCTTAATCATTTTCCTCCTCATAAACCGGGCCAACACAGTATCAAATGTCTCCACCTCCATTTCAAACCCGTTACTCCTCATTTCATCTATAACCTTCCAAAACCTGTCAATACAATCCTCCCTCCCCAAAACCCTAGCCATGGCATTATAACTCTTCCCATCATGCTTACACAACCCACTCTCCTCAACCCACCTAAAAAATATCAAAGCTTTCATTGGCTCTGTCGCCAAATTCTCCAAGACAATCTTCACCAAACCACTAGAAAACTCAGCACTCAAATCCTTAATTTCCCCTTCAACATCCTCTCCCCAAAACTTACTCCTAACAATCCTACTCACTCTCAACCCAATCTTTTCAACCGAATTATCAATGGATCCCGTCGCAAAAACCCCTTTTAATTTCTCTATATCACCCTCTAACCCTTCCTTCTCAAACTTCTCCAGCACTCTATCTCGTGTAACCCCTGACACACCATAACCTTTTGTCTTCATTTTATCAACCAAGTCCCAAAATTCCGCAACCAGCCCATTTACCCCCAAAATCCCTAGCATCCAGTTATAACATTTAGAGCTCAATCTCTCACTATCCTTCTTCAAAACCCAATCAAAAAACCTCTTAGCCACATCCGGTTTCGATCCCAATGACTTCAAAACTTTCAAAACCAAGTCATTACTAATAACAACACTACTCAATTCCAATTCTTTACTAATATCATCAGAATCATCAAACTTGGTAAAAACATCACAAACAAGCAAAACATGATCTGGGTCTTTTGTGGGCTCGACTAATGATGTTTCAGACGATAAACTATGAGCAAATAATATTTTGTTATAAATATTGGGTTTTTGTTGATTTTTTGAGAAATGAGAATTTTTCAGCGAAAGCGTGTGAAGAGAAGAAGACAGAGAGCAAAGTAGAGGAGGAGAGTGTTGATTTAGTACCTGGAAATGATTGGAAAATTTGAGAGATGAACGAGGGTAGTTTCTGTAGAGAAGAATTCTCCATGAGTGTCTCATTTCTACAATGTAAAGTTAGGGTTTCTGAGGAGCCTCTCACAGGTAGATTCGGGGTCTGTGTGCTGAGCAGAGAGTGGGGGTGATCTAAAATTCTTAGGGTTTAAGAGGGAAGGGATTTGGGTGGGGTTTTTTTTGGGAAAACAACATGTTGGTCCCTTCTTTATATATGCGTTTACACTAAAGTCCTAAATTAAAAATGTTTCTTCAATTGGATTTCTAAGGATTTGGACAATTTTTGAAAAGAAAAAAAAAATCTTGGAATTTTTCAATTACCTTATCTTTGAAATTATAACCAATTATAAGCAGGGATTTCAAACTTTTATTGGATTTGGATTTTAGAAAAATACTTATTTAAAGAGTAGTGCTATTTAAAAAAAAAATAACATGAGAAATTCAAGGTCACATATAGCCACTGGATTGGATCATTGATCCACTAGCTCATAATCCTTTAAAAGTTTTTTTTATTAAATGTTAATGTATAGAATTTTTTAAGCTTTTGATTTGGTATTTTAATAACCTTAATTAAATAATATTTTTTATTAGTATTGACTTGGGATCAATGTTATTAATGGATAATTCATTAAATTTACAAAAATAATATATTAAAAAAAGAATAAATCCATGTTTTCTATTTGATGAGACTAATTACATTCATGAACTTGTTTTGGTTAAATAAATATAAGGGTATAATGATAATTCATAATTCATTAATGAAATAGTATTCATACAATCACAATACATAATATATGTATTGAGTTTACTGTTTTGGAAAAAATACATTGATAAATTATTTTCTATTAACTAAAATACCATTTATTGATTTTATGGTCATAAGGAAATTAATTTACATTTAAATCGAGATAAATTGTTTATCTTAATTAATCTTATAAGCACACTTCCCTACATCAGCTTGGTGTGTATTTAGACAATATTAAATTTCCTTTGATGTCAAAAAATAAAAAGAGAAAAACATATTATTGATTTTTGTAATTCAAAATAGCAAACTCCTTACTCAACTGTATAAAAGATAATGATTGTGAAAAGTGAATAATTTGATGACCAAAATGTAGTGATATAAGGATTTCACATTCTGAAAAATAGGGGTGAGCAAAAAAACTAAAAAATTAATTAAATTGAGAAAACCAAAAAAAAAATCGAGAAAAACTGAAACAAGAAAAAAAAACGATTAGAATTTTTAAATCGATTAAATCTTCCGATCCGATTTGGTTTTTAAGTAAAACCGACAAACCAAAATCAAACCGAATTAGTTCAAATTTAAAAAATATATGCTATAATTTTTTTTTATTCTTCCTGTTCAGTTCAAATTTTTTAGTTTGTTTCTATTTTGGTTAAATTGGAGAAGGGAAAACTTGGTTAAAGTTTAAAAAAACCCTAAAAAAATCAAAAGTATTTTTCAAGTTTTTAGTTAAAAAACTAAACCACATTGAAAATATCACCTATACAATAAACTATATCAATTTGTGTAGGGTTTAGTTAAGGCAAAGTACATATTAATCCCTAAGTATAAGTATCTTCACAGATAAGCCCTTAACTCCCATAAAAATAGATTAATATGAGAAATATGACAAGATAATTACTTCAATATACAATTTTGTGCAGTATATCAATTTGTGCAGGGTTTAGTTAAGGCAAAGTACATATTAGTCCCTAAGTATGAGTATCTTCACAGATAAGCCCTTAACTCCCATAAAAATAGATTAATATGAGAAATATGACAAGATAATTACTTCAATATACAATTTTGTGCAGTATATCAATTTGTGCAGGGTTTAGTTAAGGCAAAGTACATATTAGTCCCTAAGTATGAGTATCTTCACAGATAAGCCCTTAACTCCCATAAAAATAGATTAATATGAGAAATATGACAAGATAATTACTTAAATATACAATTTTCGTAATAAAAAAAGGGAAATTTGTTCACTCTCGGCCGTGAAATTAATGCAGAAGGACAGCTATTTTGAATGCCTAAGCCTCTAGTTATTGATATGATTTGTATTTGTTTCAAAATCAAATTATTAGCAGGTTGTTAAAGAAAAAATAAAACAATATTTATGATTTAAAATATATTCCAAGAAATATCTCAAATTATAATAACAATTGTATGGCAGAGAGGCACTCGCCCTGTTGAAAAACTTGAAAATATAGGGGTTGGATTAAAATATTATTTTGACGAGGGACGTCTTGTATTCAATTTGACAACTACAAGGACCTTACATAGTTACATTATAGCAACAAGACGTAAAAGGAATAAGAGACTTGTACATAAACACCAGTGGTGTTATCCACAGATTTTTTTCACATTCAAAAGATTTGCTCTTTCTTTGGGATTACGACTTTACGAGAGATCAGGCAGGAACAGACAAAAGAAAGAGAGATTTTAGTGATTCAATTATGGAGCGCGATAAGAAGGCACCAACAGGCTACCTGTTGACGACGCCATTAACGAACGATGAAAACTCCGTCATCACGCTCAATCCACCTACAATGGAGGAACTTGATATTTTACGCGGGGATAGATTGTTGATCAAGGGAAAGAAGAGGATGGATACAGTTTGCATTTCCCTAGCTGATGATCTTTGCTATCAGCCCAAGATTCTGATGAATAAGGTTGTGAGGTCAGGGAGATGGTTGAGCTGCCATTAAAATTTCCTCAACTTTTCAAGATCATTGGTGTGAAGCCACCGAAAGGGAATTCTGCTCCATGATCTTCCTGGAACACTGGAACAGGTAAAACATTGATAATGAAACTGGGACTTAATTTCTTTTGTATGATCAATGGACCAGAAATCATGTCCGAGATGGCAGGAGATTGTACATTTATTGATGAGGTTGATTCAATTGCTCCCAAACGTGAGAAAAACTGGTGGGGAAATGGAGAGACGAATCGTTTCACAACTACTGACTCTTTTGGATGGACTAGAGGCTCGTTCATATAATTCGATGATGTTTCATAAATAAACCAGAGACAGGAGAGATCTTTAAACTGAAGTAAAATTTCACTAATAATTAGGGCAACATCTGCCTGCAAACATCATAAGAGAGCCTCAGAGAGAGAGCAATCTTCTTTATACAAAAGGAAAAGACAGTAACAGAACAATAGATGAACATTGCATTCGATTTCTAAACTGCAATATATTGACCATTATTGGACCGATCCCAGCTTCAGCTTCATCATTTGTTCATCCCAGTCGCTTTCTTCACTCCTTCAACAGCTCCCTGTGCCGTAGCCATCGCCTGCTGACCAGCCTGCACAAGGAAGAAGTATCGAATATAATCACAGTCGAAAACCCAGATTGAAAAGCTACTGATCTAGATAAATTATACGTTTGTTCATTGTATTCCTGAGCACAAGCTACTGTAGACGATGAGTTCTTGAAGAAAAAAAACTTAGAAAAATGAGATTGAAGGAAGAAATAAACAAGTTCATAGCCTGACCTGAGTTCGGCCCTTAGCCTCACCAGCTTGGAAGCTCATTTTCTCACTATTGGGGTTCATTTTTGGTTTCTGATTTCCTTACAAGAATCGGAGAACTCAAAAAGATCGAAAGCTCAAGTAGTTAAAAATATAAAGCTTTTGGTGGAAAACATATGCCATAGCAGCCATTATTTATAATGATAAGAGCACGTACAAAGCGTGCTAAAAGAAGACGCAAAAATAAAAATAAAAAATGTATTTTTAACATTTTATAGTAACTTTCTTTTTTCAATGGAGAATTTTTTTCTCAGAGCTGCTATTTGTAGCAGCTTGGAACAAAAAAAGTCTTAACTTTTTTATCTCGCTGAACCTACTAGCGCTAGAAATCGGAAGAAGGAATTATGGGTTAGTTTTCCAAACCTTTTCTAATTTTTGTTTCTTGTTCTTGCGTATGCTCTCCATCATGTTTCTTGAAAATGATTTTCATGGATTGCTTGAGTGTTTCATGTCCACATGTATTTGATATTTCTGGGTTTTAAATTTTACATGTGGGGTTTTAATTTAAGTTCCAAAAACTGATTTTTTAGGGGAATTTTGAAAAAAAAATTGTATTTTTTGTTGAGTTTTGGGGATTTTGATGACCGAGAAAAATTAAAATTAGAGTGGATTAAAGTTTGGATTTTGAGCTTATGTGGAATTATAGGAGAGACTAAGATTGAAGAGGGAGAGGTTTAGCTTGGGTGTTTTGGTGATTGCTTGGACTATTGCTGCGACAATCAAGGCTTTTTTTTGTTCTTTATGCAAGTTCACCTGAAATAATATTTTCTTTTTTTGTGGGGCGAGGATTTTGGAATTTTTTTTGGTGATTTTTTTTTCTTTTTTGGGAATCAATTGAATACTTTGTTATGGTGATGAGATTGAGTTTGGATAACAGAGAAGCAACTATCTCTTTCAGTAAATTAATCGAACACGAGTTGTACTCTCTGCTTATTTGGGAATATAGTTGTAGTTGTTGTTGAAGTATTTTTTGGCTCAGGAACATGGTCGTGGTTGTTTTTTAAAGTGTTTTTCGTTCAAAAATACATTAAAATTATATTTTTTTTATTTTTTAAAAATTATTTTTGACATCAACACATCAAAATAACCTAAAAACACTAAATTTTATTAATTTAAAAATAAAAATAATCAATTTTTTTCAAAAATATTTTTAAAAAGCCCTCCCAACCACCCGGAGAAAGAGCTCTGGCCTTATCATCCGTTGCAGTAATCTGGGCATCCAGTTTGGCCGCAGTTAGACAAAGCCAACTGGAAGTTAATTATGTGCTAAGTCAGTTGTGGTGGGTTCGATGTTGATTAGTTAGCTTTAACTGTTGTAACGGCACTCTTGGTTACAGTCTAGAAGAGGAGTGGTTTTGTTGGAAAAGAGGATATGTTTCTTGTTAACATGTGCAATAACAGAAACACCTAAACATTGCATGCATGTATATATTTGGAAAGCTGAACATAATTAAGAAACACAATAACATCAATTGTTCATCGTCCTGCTACAAAGTTTAATTATATAATTAAAAAATTAATAATTATATTGTCGGAGGGTTTTTTAAAAGCAATTATTTAATTATATAACTTACTCTTATTAATTGTATAAATAATTATATAATTAAATTATATACAAATTAATCACACAATATTTAAAATGATATATAAAAAATAACTCTTCTAAATGGATTTTATTATTAGATTACACATAAACAAAAAAAAAAACTATATTTATTCTATTTAAAAAATTATTTTAAAAAAATAGTTTTTATTCTCTAAGAGTCGGTCCATTGCTGGACAAGCTCAATGCCACATGAAGTGCTGCTTGACACGTGTCGAGTATAGATTAATTGGAATAACAGGTAATCAAGCTGTTAGTGTGGTTGAGATTTTTGGTTTTGAATAATTCTCTCTTTTTTAACATATTCGTGGGCTTTTGACCGCTTCTATACATTAATACAATGATATTAATACATTAAAATAATAAAAGAAACATTAATTTGATGTTTTGTTATAGTCAAATACAATTTGTATTTTTACTTAAAAATTAAAAATTTAAATGTTTTTAGATTATTTTTATATAATGGTATTAAAAATAATTTGTAATAAATAAAAAAATATATCATTTTGATTAATTAAAAAAAAACAATTTCAATAATACTGTCGATCATAAATATCTTAGCTCCGTACGGCTGGCAGAGGATAAAAACAAAGCTAGCTAAAAACTTCCCCCGCCGACATGGGTGCCTTCATTTTGTGTGGTGTGCAGCGAGTGAGAAGAAAGAAGAATAAATGAAAGAGTGGTGTGTCACGTGTGTGGCACGTGGGAGTGGTTGGGAGATCAATATCGATCGGTGAAAGGACAGTGACGTAATAATTAATTAGCTACAGCTTTATTATGTGGTATGAAAGTGATCGCTCAAAATTCCTATTCAGCTCCGAATTACATTTCAAAATTATTTTTAAAAACAATTGATTTTTTTTTTATTTTTAAATTAAAAAATAACGCTGATATTAAATATTATTTTTAAAAAATAAAAAAATATATCATTTTAATATTTTTCAAATAAAAACAATTTAATAAATGACCTCAACCGACCCAATCAACAATGCCAATGAATGGAGGAGATCGATACGCGGGGGCGTCGACGGAAAAAACATCCCAACCTCGAAACAAGGAAAGCTGTCCAATCACGCATCAATCCAAAAGGTACCATTTGCCCACGTGTCATCGAACGTATGGTCAGTGTCTAAAGCTGCTGCACCGTATACCGCAGGCTCCGATGCACCAGACGCGTCGAGGAAGGCGCTCCGGGAAAAGGAAATATCGATCTTGCCCCTGTATTTAACCCAGCCTGTCTTCCTATTTATTGCCCGTTTAAAAGTATAAAGTATTGTTACGATAGTTTTTAAAATTATTTTTTAAAAAAATATATTAAAATAATATTATTTTATTTTTTAAAAAATATTTTTGATATCAATATATAAAAATAAAAAAAAAATTAAAATAAAAAAAAATAATAATTTTTTTTAAAATAATTTTGAAACACGCCAAACACCAACATTATCTATTTAGAAATATGATTAAGATTACTTTTAAAAATATTTTTTTGTTCAAAAAAGAATTAAAATAATATTATTTTATTTTTAAAAATTATTTTTGATATCAGCATATGAAAATAATCTAAAAATATCATTTTTTTTAATTTAAAATACAAAATTTTCATTTTTTTTTTTGTAAAAAATACTTTTAAAATACAATTACTCTTTTAATTTTCATTTAGCCCTCCCCGGAATTCCATTTTCCCGATGAGAAAGGGTTGAACTCACGCCTGCCTTAACCTCTTAGCGAAGGAAATTGGTGGCTAGCTTTCATTCAATCCGACTCTTGCCAATTACACATTTTTTGCTGGAAAAAAAAATTAATGGATATAGAAAGAATCATGATTGAAAATAATTATGCGGCTCATTTTAAAAGTATTTTTAAAAATAATTATTTTTTTATTTTAATTTAAATTTTTTTTGATGTTTTTAAATTATTTAATATACTAATATCAAAAATAATTTTCAAAAGATAAAAAATATTATTATAATATTTTTTAAATAAAAAAATACTTTGCCTCTTCACTTTATTATTTTCTATTACTGGGGGAATGATCGAGACTAGGAAATCGGGTTTGGGCCCATTTGACGTCTCTGTCCTCTACTGTACCAGCCCATTCAATAATGGCAGTGAACTAGGAGGTCGACACGCGGGGGGGGGGCGTCGACGTCCCAACTTCGAAACAAGGAAAGCTGTCCAATCACGCGTCAATCTAAAAGGTACCATTTGCCCACGTGTCATAGAACGTATGGTCGGTGTCTAAAGCTGCTGCATCGTATACCGCAGGCTCCGACGCATCAGACGCGTCGAGGAACGCGCTCCGAGAAGAGGAAAGATCGATCTTGCCCCTGTATTTCGTGCCGGTTGGGAGTGTAATTGAGAGTCCATGAGATATTCAGAGGCGCCGACATCAGCTGATGTTCTCAATCCAGATGATGATGAAGAAGTTTCTAGTTGGGAGTGCGGTTGCGGTATTTTTTTAAAGTGTTTTTCGTGATAACATATATTAAAATGATGTTTTTTTATTTTTTTAAAAAAATATTTTTGATATCAGCACATCACAATAATTTAAAACACATAAAACAAATTTATTTAAAATAAAATAAAAATTCAAATTTTGGCCAAACGACGGTGCAGCCACTTGGCCAAATAGGCTCGAAGAACAATATTAATTAGGTTATCTAATTTATCATTGCCGATGAAACTATTTCTGAACATTCTCTAATGTGTATCATCTCACAGATTAAGTGCTGTTTAAGATTTTAGTCTAGATTGTTTTTGAAAATATTTTTTTGTTTTATTTTTATAAAATATTTTTGTTTTAATTTAAAGTAAAAAATTTAATTTTTTTCAAAAATGTTTTTGAAATGCAGTACTAAACACCCTTTAAAAAAATATTTTTTAAAAAAAAATACTTTTGAAATGCGATTCTAAACACCTCTAAAAAAATTATTATTATTAGAAAAACACGAGCTGATTAGCCCGCTTCGCTGAGCATTTTTATCTATGTAGAAAATTATTTGATTTTATAAATGTTGTATTTTGTGATTTTAATATTTAATTAGTATAATTGTAATTGATAAAATATGCTAAAAATGGTTTTTTTTCAACCAAAATGTGATTGAATATTGCTATTGCTAAAAAACTTTTGATAAAATTTGTTAAAAAATTTGCTAAGAAGGTGAAATGATTTATAAGAAATTTGTTGTCACAGATACTCTGGTTAAAAAAACAAAACAACAAAAGAAATCCGGTTAAAAAAGAACAACTGAGTTGGACAGTAAAAAATTAAAAATACATATGAAAAAAATGGTCATCGTTTTTTAAAAGAAACAAACAAAGGGTCTAAAATATAAATTTAAATTCAAAGCCAAAGTTTTTTTTATAAGATTTATTCATCATATTATTATATTAAATATCTTTAAGAATGCCGATATTAATTTTTTTTTCAAGAAATTGTAGGTCATTTTTTTTCTCTCTTTATATATTTTTAGGCGTTACTATTAAATAAATATTAAACACATATACTTAGTCTCACATATTATATAGTGTGATCGAAATGGGAAGTGATTTTTATTTTTTTTAATTGTAGATAATCTAGGTAAATTTGTTAAAAAAAAAACAATATGAGTTGTTTTTTTTCCCAGTAATATTAGATCTGACACATTATAAATAAAAACATTGCAATATTTTTCAAAAAAGGAATATATATTTTTTGTGTGCTATAATTACTTATTTGCTATCTAAAAAGAACAGTATAGTCGAAACAGAAAGTGCCTCATATATTTTTTAATTGTATATAATATACGCAAATTTGTTTATTTTTTATTTTTTTGAGTTGTATTTTTTCCCGAGTAATATTAGATCTTAAATATTAAAAATCCAAATTTTTTTTTCAGAAATACACCTGAACAAAAGAGCATAAAATTAAAATTTGAAGCCAATTTTTTTTTTAATTTTATACAATTTATTCTTCATATTATTATATTAAATGTATTTAAGAATGTTGATATTAATTTTTTTCTTGCAAAAAATCCGAGGTCATATTTTTTATCTCTTTATATATTTTTAGGCGATAATATGCAATAAATATTAAAACATATAATAATGACTTGTTTGCCATTTAAAAGGAACAGTGTAATCGAGACAAAAGTGACTTGTATCGTTTTTTAATTGTAGATAACCTAGGTAAATTTGTCTATTTTTTGTTCTTGAATTGTCTTTTATCCCCAGTAATATTAGATACAAAATGACTATTGTTATTATTGCAAAAAATTACCGTGAAGCCCCTCTCCCAGTAGGTGTGATTTTGTCGTTTTCGGGGGATGAAATCGTTAATGCACTGTTCAATGACAGAATAAAAAATTTAAAAACCGGTCTGATGAACCGGACCGGCAGCGGTCAATTATAGCGGAGCCCCTGAAATCGGCTGCTTGTTTTGTCGTTTTGGGGGGACGTTTTCGTTAAATCACTGTGCACAGCCGAAAGAAAAAAAACGGGGGTGCTTCACGGTTAATATTTAGGCAGAAGAAATATTTAGGGTGTGTTTGGCATTGCTTTTTCTTTGGCGATTGAGGTTGAAAAAAAGCAGTTTCAAAAAAATGTTTTTACTGTGGTTCAAAATAAGCAGTGAAGTGTTTGGTTAAAACTGTTGTTGAGTTGGAGGTTGAAAAAAAAGCAGTTTTGGGTGTTTCGTTACCAAACTTTTCATATTACTTTTAACTTGTGAAATTACTTTAAAGGGTATATATATATATATATATATATATAATTTTTTTAAATATTGTAAATTTAATAATGATAATAATATTATGTAATTAATATTTCATGAAAAAAACAAATATTATTTTTTATGCTCCCATCAAACTACTTGCAATTTCATCACGAACAAATATTTTCCTTCCATTAGGACTGATCTGTATATACACATTTTTTTTTAAAAAATATATATATTTAAAAAAAAATGGTTGGGCTGAGGACAGCCCAACCAAATTGGGCCTGAGCCCAACTTTGCTGGTCGTGGGCTGGGGCGAGTGCAGCCCAGCCCAGGTCCAGCTGCTTCTCTCTCGGAAGAAATTAAAACGGTGCGCTGGACTGTGCGCCTTCTTCGCGTGACAGTGCAGCGCACCTGTGCACAGTGCTTCCGACCGACCACGACGAGAGCTTCAACGGATGATACCTATGGGTAGAGGAGTTCGAGGTGGTTCTTCCTGTGGTTGTGGCGTCTGAAATGGTGGCCTGTGGTGGCCGGAGTCAGCGTTGGAAGGTGGCAGTACTGTTCACCGACCACTACGAGAGCTTCAACGGAGGATACCTACGGGTAGAGGAGGCCAAGGTGATTCTTCCTGTGGTGGTTTCATTGTAAATGGTGGCCTTTGGTGGCCGGAGTCAGTTTTGGAAGCTTCGGCCACCATGTCTGTTTTCGGGAGAGAGAGAGAGAGAGAGAGATGCATTCGACTGGAGGAGAGAGAGAGAGAGCTGGAGGAGAGGGAGAAAGAAAAGAAGTTGCTCACGTGAGGGGCAGAAAAAAAAGAAAAACAAAGAGGTAAACGTAGAGGAGAGGAGGAGCTGCTACATGTTACTGTTATTTAGAGAGAGAAACGTCGACTGGAGGAGAGAGAGAGAGCTGGAGGAGAGGGAAAAAAAAAGGTAAACGTACACGCGCGAAGTATAAATTACAAAAGTCCAGTCCACAGTTAAATTACTCACAATGTACAGTAACAACCCGAGCTATTTTAGCTTATACTGTAATGAATGCAGGAGCACCTTAGAATTTCCATAACAATGCTTCACTTACATTGCTATCATCACTCTTATTGAATTTTAAACTTATGTTGATTATCATATATAATAGTAAATGTAGAATGAATTCTCAATTGAAATTAATTAGTTTAATATTCAAAAAACTTAATCTAGAAAATACATGAAAACCGAGTGAGGGGAATAATTGTGGGTGATACCAAAATTGTTCTATTAATTGAATTTAACAAGATAGAAAAAATAAAGTAAAATCATAATTGTAAAAAATAGTGTGTTTAGCGTAAGTAGATTGAAAGACATATATAAATCAAGATATTTACTGTCATTACAAATTATTTACTTAATTGTATTTAATGAAATTGTTTATTAAAATCAATTTGTAACAAAAAGACAACACAAATAAAATGTATTGAAAAAAATAAAAGGAATAATAAATAACTCAAGTCTACACATATTAAAATATATCAAAAAATAAAAACTTTTAGCTTTTTAAAATAAATTTATTCTATGTAAATTTTTTTTTTTAGAAATGAAATATATTAACCTCCTTAAAAATTAAACACACCTATTATAAATAAAATATGAAAAATATCGTTATTTAAAAAAAGCTAAATAAGCCAAGAAAATCATAAAGAATGAGTATTAATTAAAACATAACTAAAAAGGTTATTAATTAAAAAATAGAATGAGTAGGCGGCTACAGTACCTGGTAAGCCTAGCTAAGAGCCTGGGCCGTCAAGAAATGACAATTAATTCTTTAATTTCTATGATCATCATTTGCTTTCATTTTGTTCTTATATTAGAATTGATCCTTATTTTAATTAGGATTTATTTATTTTTATTGTTTTCCTAATTGATGTTTATCAATTTCATCCCTAAAAAATGATTTTGATTTATTTTATGTCAAATTCGGTCCTTTTATTGTTATTTTTATCTTTTCCTTATTGATATTTTCCCAATTTCATCCTTTATTATTTGTAATTGAGAGTTTTAATTTGTTATTTTTAAGATTCTTTATTAAGCTTGAATTTTATTTTCAATATCATCCTCCAATACTTAATTGGTCATTTTTTTTTCTAAGAGATGTTATTTCAATCTTATTCCCATATATCAACAAGCTACTCGGGATGATAGTTTCCATTTATTTTCATCACATTTTGTTTCATATTATTAAAGTTATGATAGCTTATTAAACAGTCAGTCTTGATTAGTTTATTTTTTTACATATAAAATCACCTTATCATTTTATTCTTGATGAAAAATATAGATTGGCTAAAGCATAGAGCAAGCCACCTACGTCGTTTGAGGTTTTTTTTTTTGTTTTGTTTTTCTTCTGAAGTCAAACAAGCTTATATATTTTATTTATGGTTTTATTTTTTGTTTATCTATAATAAAGATTAAATATATTTTTTTTTATTAAAAACAAATATCCAGAAAAATGAATCATAATAATAATAAAATAAAAAAGTAAATATTTCTTAAAATAATTTTTAACAAAACAAAACAAAACTAGTAAATAAAAGAGATGTTAAAAAAAATCAATGGCTACTTCTGTTTTTAGTACGATAGAAGACACTATACGTTGCTGAAATTTAATTTGTTTTTGAACCATATTACATATTATATTGAGTTAAAAATAAATTTGGGTCATATTGCAATAATTGTTATATTTTGCCTTACTGTTCTCCCTTGCATTAGGGTTATTCATATTTCGATGGTGTTTCATAAATATATAGGGTCTTTTGGACATGCAGGATCCCACTCTCATATGTAAACCAGAGACAGGAGAGATTGTTAAACTGAAGTAAAATTTCACTAATAATTAGGGCAACATCTGCCTGCAAACATCATGAGAGAGCCTCAGAGAGAGCTGTCTTCTTTATACAAAAGGAAAAGACTTGACAAAACAATAGATGAACATTGCATTTGATTTCTAAACTGCAATATATTGACCATTATTGGACCGATGATCCCAGCTTCATCATTTGTTCATCCCAGTTGCGTTCTTCACTCCTTCAACAGCTCCCTGTGCGGTAGCCATCACCTGCTGACCAGCCTGCACGAAGAAGAAGTATGGTATAGAATCACAGTCGAGAACCCAGACTGAAAAACTAAATGTTTGTTCATTGTATTCCTGAGCACAAGCTGCTGTAGCGGTGGGGATGAGTTCTTGAAGGAAAAAAACTTAGAAAAATGAGATTGAAGGAAAGAATTCGAACCGCTGTTACTGTTTCCTTTGCAGATTGAGCAGCATTGCCAGCTTTGTCCATCAAGGTGCTGGCCTTCTCCTGAAACAAACAAAACCCAGACCTTATCGTGTATTAGAATCGATCAAGCTGAAGCAAAACTGATTCGAAGAACTCAAAATAGATCGAAAGCTCAAGTAGAAAAGGAAGAACTAAACAAGTTCATATGCTGACCTGGGTTTGGCCCTTGGCCTCACCAGCTTGGAAGCTCGTTTTCTGAGTATTGCCGGGCATCTTGCTGGTTTCCGTTTTCTGTAAGAGATTCGGAGAGCTCAAATAGATCGAAAGCTCAAGTAGTTGAAGATATAAAACTTTAAATGGAGAACATATGCCACAGCAGCCATGATTTATACTAGATGTGGAGATTCAATGCCACGTGGAGTGTTTCCGACACGTGTCAAGCTAGAGATTGCTTGAAAGTTGAAATAACAGGTAATCAAGCTGTTACTGTGGTTGATATTTTTTGAATAACTGTTTATCTTTTAACATATTCATGGGCTTTGGCCGCTTCTATAGTGGTATAACAATTGTCTATATGTTCCGGGTACCTTGGCACAATTTGATAAAACAATGATAATAGAAAAGTAACAAGAGTTATTAAAAAAGTAACGAGGATCATCATCATATCTACCTCAATTTAATATAAATTATAGAAAGTCAATTTAAAATCTTATTGATCTTGATGAGCAAAAATTGATATTTATAGCCAAATGGGTAATAAATACACATTAAAATAATCTAAAAAAATTAAACAATATAATTTAAAATAAAAAAAATCATTTTTTTTCAAACACATTCCCAAACACCAATGAATATCTCGTCAAGCTTTTTAACTCATGCAGAAAGTATCTTAAGAGGGCTGGCACAAAATATCTTTCGGGGAAAAAAAACTTAGAAAAATGAGATTGAAGGAAAGAATTCGAACCGCTGTTACTGTTTCCTTTGCAGATTGAGCAGCATTGCCAGCTTTGTCCATCAAGGTGCTGGCCTTCTCCTGAAACGAACAAAACCCACACCTTATCATTTATTAGACTCGATCAAGCTGAAACAAAACTGATCATTCGGAGAAGTCAAAATAGATCGAAAGATCAAGTAGAAAAGGAAGAAATAAACAAGCTCATAGCCTGACCTGAGTTTGGCCCTTGGCCTGGCCAGCTTGGTAGCTCATTTTGTCGGTCATTTTCGGTTTCTGATTTCTGTAGAAGATTCGGAGAGCTCAAATAAATCGAAAGATCAAGAAGTTGAAGATATAAAACTTTTGGTGTAAAACAAATGCCACAGCAGCCATTATTTATACTGGTTAGAGCCAGTCCGTTGCTGGACACGTTCAGTGCCACGTGGAGTGCTGCTTGACACGTGTCGAGCTGTAGATTGCTTGAAATAACAGGTGATCAAGCTGTTACTGAGGGTGAGATTTTCGGGGCCTTTGACTAGCGGGTGTGTGAATTTTTTGAATAATTCTCTCCGCCTGTTTGGAAGTACGGTTGTAGTAGCTTTTCAAAATAATTTTTATACTAAAATATATCAAAATGATATTTTAAAAAAAAAAAAAATATTTTTGACATCAACATATTAAAATGATATAAATGCGCTAAAAATTTCATTTAAAATACAAAAAAAAATAATTAAAATTCGGCAAAACACTGGTTGCACCGCCCATCCAAACAGGGGCTTAACATATTCATGGGCTTTTGTCCGCTTCTATAGTTGTATAACTAAAGTTACGTGTAATTGATATTGCAATTTTAGGGGTTTTTTTAGTGGTTTTTGTTTTTAGATTTTTTTTAACATGAATATTAAAACCATCATAAAATATATAAAAAATAATTTGATGTTTTTTCATGTTAAATGTATTTTAAATCATTACATGTAGGGCTAACTTTAAATTGTGTGCTTGATTTCGTGTTGTGCTATGTTTTTCTAAAATATTTTGTTTGGAAATATATCAAAATAATTATTTAAATTTTGATATTAATATATTAAAATCATAAAAAAACATTAATTTGATGTTTTTTTATAGTCATGCATTTTTAAAATGAAACAAAAGTCGATGTCAAACCCACATGTACCTTAACTAATAACAATTGTCAATATGTTCCGGGTATCTTAACACAATTTGATAAAAAAAATTTAGAAAAGTAACACATGTAAAGAAAAAGGCAACGAGGATCATCGTGTCTACCTCAATTTAATATAAAATTATAGAAAACCAATTTAAAATCTTATTAAGCTAAGCTTCGATGAGCAAAACATGATATTTATGGCCAAATGGGGAATAGGTACACATCAAATTATGTTTTTCAAACCAAGTTTGTTAATATGATTTATTTTTTTAATTGGAACAAAATATTTCGTATTTTGGATTGTTTTGGCGTGTCGTTTCGGAGTTGTATTATTTATGTGTGTGTGTATATATAATTAAATATATTAAATAAAAAAAATAGTTCAAATCCCAGAATAAAATTATTTAGAATTGTGCAATATAATCTAAAACAATACACAATAAAATGATTTTTCTGAACAAAATTATGAACATGTATAATATTATGAGAATGTCACCATCAATCTCGCTAGGTCATTACATTCTCTGATTGATTGTTATGTTATGTGTGTTTTAATTGATTAACTATAAATATAATTAGTTAAATTATCATCAATCAAATCCATTTAAAATGGGTTATTTGTTTTATGGATCGAAGTTACTGAATGTTGTTGTTGTTCGAATGCTTGGATAATTATTTAATCGGTAGATTATCTATGTGCATCGAAGCGCTTGTAAATAATGTGGCTCAATTTTCCTACCCGTTTAGCCTTAACAAAATCATTTGAATAAAATATTTCAAATGATTATTATTAGTATTGCATAAATAATGAAAAAAAAAAATATCTTGAAGAATAAAAAAAATAAAAATATAACAAAAGAGTATGCAAAACATAAATTAATGATAAAACAAAAATAAATATTATTAGCCTTCATTGTTTTTTGAAAAAAATATAAATAATTATAACCATTATTGCACAACTAATAAAAAAAATATTACCTCGAAGAATAAAAAAAACTCAACATTATAACAAAAGGGGAATAAAAAAAAAATCAAAGTAATGACAAAAAGAATTATTAGCTTTAAAAAAATATTTGACCTGAAGGGAAAAAATAATTTTTATATGATCACTAACACAAATTAAGATTTAAGGACAAAATAAAAAATAAGCAATCCCAACAAAGGAGAAAATTTTAAAAATAATTCTAACTATTATTGCATAAATAATAAAAAAGCATTAACCTCAAAGAATAAAAAAACTCAAAATTATAACAAAAGAGTAAGCAAAAAAATAAAATAAATGACAAAACAAAAATAAATATTATTAGCCTTCAATTTTATTTATTATTTAAAAAAAAAGAAATATGAATTTTCATATAATTACTAACACAAATTAAAATTTAAAGATTAAAAAAAAAACACAACCCCAAAAAAAGAGAAGATAAAAAAGAATTCAAAAATAAAACAAAAAACATATACACATAAACATGTACAATAATAGGGATTAATGCATAACTATATAAATACTAATAAAATAAATAAAATTTAAAAGAACAATTAAAAGTATAAGGGCCCAAATAGAAATAAAATATATAAATGATTTCAATTGCAGGATCTAATTGACAATAATTCAAATTTTTATACCAAACATATTAGATTTAAAACAAAAACCAAAACTAAAAAAATAGAGACCGAAATAAAAATATAATATATAATTAATTTCAATTGCATGACAAAATTGAAAATAATACAAATTGTTATACCAAAAAGATTAAGGAATTTAATACAAAACCAAAAATTAAAAGAATAAAAATCAAAATACAAACTAAATATATCATCAATTTCAATTAAAAGACTATATTAAAACCCATCAGAATTTCTATTATAAAAATGAAGACAATACACAACAATCAAAAGAGAAGGGACGAAAATGTATCTACCATAAGCCTAGGGGATTGTAGTGTAAGATGACCTTGAGGAGAGATAAACGGGTATAAAAAAGTTTAGTCGACAATCATTGCCTCTAAAGTAATCATGGGTTGTCACGCGCACTGCAGTGGGTAGAGGACATGGCAGCGAATCCTCTGAGTCGTTCAACATTTTGGATACCATATGATGCTGCACGCGTCACCGGCAAAGAGTGTGACAGAAAAAAGCATCGATGCGTCCCGATGACGCGCAAACAGTGCCCCGGGATAAAAAAAAAATAGAACAAATTACCAACACACCCCTACAAACATTTTTTTTTTACTTTTTCTTATCGAGGTAGAGTCGTATTAACACATTTTTTTGAAACACATGAAATCCGTGCAAGACCCCTGCCAACAATGTTATGTTTTTGTTTTATCTGTGGGCGTTTATGTTATTGCACTGTACATACACCGGTAAAAAAACAATATTATCTTTTGTTCAGTCATTGTTCATAGGCTGAAAGGAGGGGTAAGCCAATTTTTACTATGTAAAAATATACAAAAATATCTCTAAATAATCTGGTAATACCAACAGGTCCCGTGAAAAAATCAAAATTATCACCAATACAAATAAAGGCAAGGGCTGAGACGCATTGAGGTTCAAAAATTAATCCACACTTGCAATATACAGCAAGGTTGTCAATACCGTTCTGTTCCGTGCGATTAAAAAAACCGAGACAAAACGAAGTTGTTTTCTTCTCGGTTTTAATTCCAACCTGTTCCGGAAATACCGACCGGAACGTCTCGGTACCGTTCCGGCCTTAAAATCCTCATTATTTTGTTTAACTTGTGATCATGTTTCTAATTTTGAGATTATATTTGTTTGACTTTGTGTTTATATTGTATAATTTAAAGTTATTTTTATTTTGAATTTTAATTATGTTTGTGAAATTAATATTTTAATTTTTTATATGTATATAATTAATTATAAATGAACCTTACAACTCCAAAACAGCATGCCAAAATATGCCGTAACAATAGAAAAATCAGGACTGCGACTGGAAAGATATTGACAACCTTGATATATATTGTTTTGTAAGAATATATACCGTATTTATCCGACCTCTTTTAATAATTATGATTTTATTCGGCGTGTCTTTCAAAGCTCTGACCTGCTGTCCTAGATGGATCATTTTTTTTCTGCCCTAATTTCTCTCTCATGTGAAATCACCTTACTGTCCATCGGATCATGAGTCCTATTTTTTGGTCCCTAGATATTCGTACAATTTTAGAGCTATTTGAAATAGGGCTGTATACAAAAACAATATTTTGAAAAACACGGTCGTTTTGATTATCTAAAAAATAAATAAATAAATATATTATCCAAAATGTAAATTCCCAAAGTGTCAGGAATCATCTTTTGCTTTGCAGGGGTAAAATGAGTCCAGAGATTTCTTACCGACCACCATCTTTGAATTATCCACACGCTTTCCATTCCATTAAATATCTAGTCAAGCACAAAATATCTTAGCTGCTTCCGCTGGCTGGCAGAGGATAAGAAATAAAGGTAGCTTTGGGGGGGGGTGCCTTCATTTTGTGTGGTGGGCAGCAAGTGAGAAGAAAGAAGAAAAAGTAAAAGAGTGGCGTGGCATGTCGATGAAAGGACAGTGACGTAATTATTGATTAGATATAGCTATAGTAAGTGGTATGAAAGTTATATTCAACTAAGCATTATATTTTAATATGTCGGCCACACGTGTCGCCTAGAAATGGAGGGGCCGCTATGAAGATTAAAATTTCATCATGGAAACCGATGTTTGGGCGTAGAAAGGCGTCAAAATTGCGATTTTGAAAAGACATTGGTTTTTGAACTTCGATCATCAAATTGAATTTTAAAATCATAAAATTATATGGAAAATATTACAATATAATTATAGTCATAAGACATTATCGGTTAAGGTTCATACATAATTTAAAATAAATTAAAAATACATTACAAAATAATTATGTCTATAGAATTTCATTAGGTAAAAATTAACAAATTTAAAACAAATATTCTGCTGGTGTACTATGTAAATTAAAATCTGTCACATTACCGTCATTTTCATCAGTATTTCTAATACATTCATCAAAAACATTGCTATTGAAAGAATTATTAGTACTATTATCGGTAATAACACAGATATTGCTAGCACTAGCTCTAACGAATTATTTTAACATCAGTACATGAAAATGATCTAAAAATATATAAAAAATTAATTTAAAGTAAAAAAAAAACAAAATATTTTTTCAGAAATTTTAAGTGTAAATTTTAAAGTTAATATTTATTCAAGAATTTTTTTATTGTCTAAGAAATGGTCTGTGCATGCTAACAATTTTGTTTCTATTTAACGGGTCTAATTTTTCTACTCGATTTTACCACGTTTGTTCATTTGACTAGTAAAACCATACAATTTTACGAGTCAAATCATGATTTTGACAACAATACCCCATGCATCGTCTAAAAAGCCTTAAGGGGTGTTTGAGAATGCGTTTTGAAAGTGTTTTGAAAAAAACACTTTCAATTTTTTTTTTAATTTTAAATTGAAAGTTTTTACATCATTTTGATATGCTGATATCAAAAATAATTTTTTTAAAATAAAAAAATATCATTTTGATGTATTTTGAATAAAAATCATTTTAAAAAACAACATCAACCACACTCCAAAACATGCAATTAATGAAGTTACGCGCTTCCATGTAAAAAGTAAATGTCACCTTTTTAAAATATTAAATAAAATTTTATATTTATCAAAATATTAAATTCTCACTGATCCAACTCGATAATAATAATATTTATAATAAAAGACTAAAAAGTCCTTTGATGCCAATTAAAGAAAAAATTAATTCAAGTGTAATGTAGTCATTTTATTATATTGTAGAAAATGAAAATCAAATAAACCCCTACAGTGGCCATGTTAAAAAGTTTTTATGAATAAGGATAAAATTATCATTTTATTGTTTTAATTCACAATACCAATAAATGTAGAGCTATAATGAAAATTGCCACTATATCTCCTCCATCTTTTTACATTTTTAATTAATGTGAATTAGCTATGAACAATAGGTCTAAAATTAATAAAATTAGATGTTTTTAGATTATTTTTATGTGTTGACGTCAAAAATAATTTTTAACAAATAAAAAATATTATTTAATGTTATTTTAAACAAAAAAATATTTAAAAAAAACATTAACAATACTGTTAAATAATCATATTTTCCTATCTTTAGTTCTATTCATTTTAGAAAGCAGTGTGTGTGTAGGGTCCCTTCTTGTCATCATTCTACATGAAGCATCACAATTTCAAGTGGTGGGCCAGTTGGCTTTATGCTGAACTTTCTTCTACTTTATTGTATATAAAAAGGATAAGATATGATATGACTAATCTCTTTTATAAAATAAAATTAAAAAAAAAACATGTTGTAATTGATTTAATAGTACCGGTTTTAAATTAAAAGATTTATTTTTTCTGTAATTCCAGATTTGAGTCTTGTGATTATTAATATGATAGGCACTAAAAATTCACATAATCGTTAATTTTAGAACCTGAAGAATTAGTCAAAGTATATACAAGCTAGTCCGGACACGATATTTATTTTTTAAGTCAAGGTAGAGATATCGTTTATTATTCCTAATAAAATAGAATATAATTTTATATTTTATTTTTATATTTACCTCTCTTCAAAGAGAATTTATTTTTATATTTCCTCCTCTCTATCTCTCTATGGAGATTCTAGGAGTAACGTAAGATTTCTTTATGGAGTCAATTCATAAAGAAAATGGAGCTTAAGATTGAGGTCTCAATTTCGAGTCAGGACATGCATATTTTATAGTAATACAGGATAATCAGAATTTTACTCGCTCACCTGAACCACAAAATACGCTTTCTGGGAGGTAAGGTTTCCTTAAATAAAACAAAATAAAAAAATCTAAGAAAATAAATACGAGTGTGAAAACTCTGCAAGTTTAATAAATATTAACAAAAACAGGAATTTTCAAAAACAAATGTACCAGCACACAAAAGCTTATTGCACATGTTTTACATACACAGAAGCTCTATTGAACAATCTCACTCGACAATGGCTAGAGAGAAGTTTAGAGAGAGATTCTCTCTAAAAATCTGACCTCTTCCAGCCTCACCATCCAATTTGGCAAGCCATCCCGACACATTCAACCCCCCCCTCCTCCGATCTAGATCCCCCCTTCTTCTCATTTCTTTCTCAATCCAACCAAAATGTCTAGTAATCAGCAAAATCCCAACCAGAAACATCCCCAACTCCCCAACCCCCCTATAACCAAAAAACCCCAAAATGACAACACCACCCAGCCACAAGCAATGGAACCAGCCCCGACCTCTTGGGCAGACAAAGTTCGGGTAACAAACTCATCCACTAGGCACACTTTGGAGGCCATCCCACAGAAGCCACCTGGCTCACGTCTAAAGATTCCTGCAGGGATGAAAATGCTCAATGTGGACCATTGGTCCCGATGTATGATTGGTTGTTTTACAGGCTACAGAATTCCATATCATGCAGTTAATCTTATTGCAAGGAAAGTTTGGGATTCTTATGGCTTAGAACAAGTCCTCACCGTGGCTGACGGGTTCTATATATTTCGGTTCAAGTCTGAGGAAGATGTTCTGGAGATAATCGAAAAAGGACCCTGGATGTTTGGAGGAAAAAATATCATTCTACAGAAATGGATGCCACAATTTCAGTTTGATAGAAGTAAGATCAACCATGTGTCTGTCTGGATTCGCTTGAGAGGGCTCCCTCTTCCCCTGTGGACCAAGCAAGGTCTAAGTATGGCAGCAAGCATGGTGGGGAAACCGCAGTCTTGCGATGAACAAACTATCAATTGCAAAAGGTTGGACTATGCCAGGCTTTGCGTGGAATTAGATGCCAGCCTCCCTTTCACTCGACAGTTTGAAGTTGAGAGCCCTCTCTCAACGGAGCCTGTGAAGGTCACTGTGGAGTATGAATGGAAGCCATCCCGTTGTGAGACTTGTCAAAGTTTTGGCCACAGATGTCCTGCTTCGGAGTCGACCAAGGTGGGAGAAGCGACTTTAGATGGGGACCTTCAGCATCCTCACGGCCAGCTAAAGGATCGGGAAGATACCCATCTGCCAGCTGATGACAGTCCGCCAAGGAAGCTAGCCGAGGGAGCCAGGCAACGTAGCCGGAGCCGGCCAAAGCAACGGGAAGGAAAACAACCCTGGATTGAAGTCAGCCCTACTCGGCGTGCCACAAAAAAGTTGACAGATCCTGTCCATCAGGTGTCAGGGCCCGTATCGCAGACAGTCCCAATTAAGCAAATCTCAGAAGGCAGCAAGCAAAGCACTGTTGGTGCAGAAGGCCAAAAATATGCTACTAGCCGAAAGGTGAATCAGATCTGCACTGGGGCTTTGCAAGGACAGGAGGGGACCTCAAATAAGGGTCAGGCTATTGATGCAGGCGAAGTAGAAGAGGAGGGAAGTTCGATGCCACATGGCAGCCAAGCCTCTTCGGATGGAGATGAACCCACTGCCACGTCGCCGGCTGTAAGGAAAAAGAAGAGTGGCAGGAAAAAGAAAGGGGCCAGGGGCCTATGAGGTAAGGCCCGTAAATTGCTTATCCAATTAATAAATGGTGGCGACTATTGGAGCGTGGAACATCAGAGGGCTTAACAGCCCTCACAAACAAAAATCGATCCAACAATGGATCTCCAAAAATAAGCTGGACATTGTGGGCATTCTAGAGCCCAGAATTCTTCTATCTAACATGGCCAAGGTTGAGAATGGGCTGGGCTTGTCATCTTGGCAGTTTGCATCAAATATGAATCAAGGTCACCTCTGCCGAATATTAGTGGGCTGGGATACTAAGAGAGTTTCTGTCTCTATTATTCACATATCTTCTCAATGGATATCCTGTGATGTGCATAGTCAAGCAGATGGCACCTCTATTCGGGTCTCCTTCGTCTACGGCATGAACTCTCCAACTGACCGTAGAGAGCTTTGGAACTACTTAGCTTCGCAAAAGTTGGTCAACAACTCAACGCCGTGGGGAATCCTAGGGGACTTCAATGCTATCTTAAGCTCAAGGGACCGAAGCGGAGGGGATCATCGCTGGTACTCTCACATGGATGAGTACCCATCATGTATCACTCAGTCGGAACTCATCCAAATTCAGTGTTCGGGTATGCACTTCACCTGGGATAATAGTCAACTTGGAGAGAATTCCATTCTCAAAAAGCTCGACTGGGTGTGGGGGAACCAGCGGCTGCTGACAGCTTGGCCGGCGTCCAAGGCTGAGTTTCAGGCGAGAACATCTTCCGATCACAGCCCAATTGTCCTGTCACTAGCTCCTCCTCCTCCTCGGCAAAAGGCAAGATTCAAATTTTTGAACCTATGGGCCCAGCTGGAAGGTTATGAAGAGGTAGTTAGAGCTGCTTGGGCAGTGGAAGTTTATGGCAATCCCATAAGTAGGCTTACTTCTAAGCTTCGGATTCTAAAGGGTTACTTGAAATCCAAGCTTGGACATCGTACGCATGATATCTCCCACAGAGTGACCGCGGCCAAGGAAAATTGGCATGCAGTTCAGCGCCATCTTGATATGAACCCAGGTGACCAGGTTATTAGAGGCAGAGAAAGGGAGGCATGCTATCTTTACAATAAGCTTAATTCTGATGCAGAATCCTTCTTCAAGCAGCGGTCGAGAGTGCAGTGGTTGAAGCTTGGGGACAAAAACACAGCTTTCTTTCACAGATCTCTTCTTCATCGCAGGGCAAGGAACCATATCCATAGCTTCACTTCAGAAGCAGGGGAGGTGGTGAGGGAGCCTAAGGCGATGGGAGAAATGGCAGCCAGCTATTTCCGATCCCTTCTAACTGATCCTAGCCTTCCTGACGTGAATAGAATGGTAAATTCTATATACACAAAAGCTATCAGTAGGGAGGACAGGGAAGCTATGGCCACTCCAGTCACAAGGGAAGAGATTAGGGAGGCTCTATTTTCCATACCGGATGACAAGTCGCCAGGGACAGATGGTTATAACAGTTGCTTCTTCAAGACCAGTTGGGAAACGGTGGGAAATGACTTTGTGGCAGCTGTGGGGTATTTCTTCAGAACGTCCTCCATGACTAAGTGCATCAATACCACTCGGATCATTTTAGTCCCCAAGGTGGAGAACCCGGCTCACCTAAATGACTACAGACCTATCTCTTGCTGCTCGGTAGTGTATAAGTGCATATCAAAAATCATTGCTAAAAGAATTAAGGCTAGTCTTGCCTCGGTTATAAGCAGGTCCCAATCAGCTTTCCTCCCAGGCCGTAACATCTCAGAGGCTATCTTTCTAGTGCAAGAGCTCATGCACAACTATCATCGTCAGGGAGGGATCCCTCGCTGTGCTATCAAAGTTGACCTGAGGAAAGCTTTCGATACTTTAAACTGGAAATTCATTATTCAGGCTCTGCAGAATGTTGGCTTCCATCCTACCGTTATAAACTGGATCCGGGCTTGTATAACAACTCCAAGTTTCACGGTCAGCATTAATGGTGAAGACCATGGGTTTTTCCAGGGTTCAAGGGGCCTTAGGCAAGGCGATCCCCTCTCTCCTTACTTGTTTGTCCTTGCTATGGAAGGTCTTAACGAAATTCTGCAAAAAGTGACACTAGATCCCTCTTTCAACATCCATTGGAGATGTAAAGATCTGAGGATAACGCACTTGAGCTTTGCAGATGATTTAATCCTTTTTAGTAAGGGTGATCCGAGCTCTGTCAAAATCCTGAAGAATGCTCTTGACTCTTTCTCTTTGCTATCAGGGCTAAGAATTAATCATAGCAAAAGTTCAGTCTTTGCTGCAGGGGTGAGCCAGGCAATGAAGTCCACCCTTGCTTCTATCCTGGGGATTAATGTGAGCAATGCGCCTCCAACTTATCTTGGGGTCCCCCTCATCACAACTAGGCTATCGTCTGCTGATTGTATTCCACTTGTGGAGCGCATCAAGAGCCGTATTGGGCTGTGGACAACACCCACGCTGTCTTATGCGGGCCGTCTTCAGTTAATTCTCTCGGTTTTGTTCTCAGTGCAAGTTTATTGGGCAACGAAATTTATTATCCCGGCCGCAACAATTGCAAAAATAGACAGCATCCTTTCTGCATTTCTATGGAAAGGAGTTTCTTTGTCTTCTAGGGGGGCCAAGGTTGCTTGGAAGGATATTTGCCTCCCGAAGGCTGAGGGGGGCTTAGGCGTGAAAAGCTTAAGGACTTGGAACCAGGCCGCCATGTTAAACCACATTTGGGTCATTCTCACAGAAAAGAGCTCTTTATGGGTTGCTTGGGTGGACAAATATCTTATCAAAGGTCGGCCTTTTTGGCAGATTAAAGTTCCTTCAAATCCCTCATGGACATGGAGGAAGATTCTTCAAGCCAGGGAATGGTGTAGAGGGGAGTTCAGACCTAGAGTGGGGAATGGAAAAAGCACCTTCCTATGGTTCGACTACTGGATGCCCATGGGTACGCGTCCATCCGACACCCTCTCTCAGAGGAGTCTCTCTTCCTCCCGGCTCTCATGGAAAGCAAAAGTGGCAGATATCATTGAAAATGGGAGTTGGTCCTTCCCGCAGGACCCTTTGCTTAATCATCATTTATGGTGCAGAATTAATTTCCACCCCAATCTCTCTACGGAAGATACAATGGTTTGGGCCCCTAATAGATCTGGGCATTTCACCATCTCTTCGGCTTGGGAGCACCTAAGGGCCAAGAAGCCAATTAATGTTATCCATCGTCTTCTTTGGCATAATATCCACATCCCAAGACACTCCTTTGTGCTATGGCTGGCAGCTCAGGGTAGGCTTCGAACAATGGACCGAATGCACTATCTCAATGGCGAGGATACAACCTGTAGACTCTGCGATCGGATCCCAGAGACCCACGATCATCTCTTCTTCATGTGCAGATATTCTCTTCAAGTGTGGAAGTTCATCCAATCTAAAACTCATATTCGATGGCCAAATCTGACGTGGAATTGCTTAGTGGAGTGGACCTCGCGTAGGTACCAAGACACTAAATCCACTGACAACAAGATTGGGGCTCTCATCTTCGCAGCCACAGTCTATTATATCTGGCAGGAGCGTAACAAGAGGATTTTTCAACAGCTTACTCAGCCAGCGAATACTGTTGGGGAAGCCATTTTCCAGGTTATAAGAGACAAGCTTATGTGCAGCAATGGGATTTCAATGGCAGACGGGACTCGGGCCATTTGGAATATCCCGTGGAATACTATACCTCTTCGGGACACCGATCAACACCATTAGAGGAGGGTCCATAACTCACTGTTAGGCTGAAGGAATGATTCTTCTATCAGTGCCTGTTTGCTTCGGCCTCCAGGGCCTCTTTTGGTTAGAGCGTTTCGCGCTAACTCGATCCTTTCTACATTAGCTGTTGATGGCTTTCTTTGGTTAGAGGCCTCTTATGGCCTTGTTGTTTTTTAGTCCCTATGGGCTTTTTGGTGGCAGGCTATAGCCTCTAGCTGTTTAGTCGTCTCTTTGTCGGCTTGTACATTCTCCACCTTCAATATATTTATCTTCTCCAAAAAAACAATCTCACTCGACAACATCGTAACATCTAAACTTATATCTCTCACATTTACAGGGATCAAATAAAATAGTCTTAAGAAACTAAGGGAGGATGAAAAGCTTTCATAAACTGTGAGCTGCCATGGTCCCTCGTATATACTCGATGAAGGAGAAATGCATGGATGTTTGTTATTGATACAGTAGTGTAGTGAGGTTTTGGCCTGTATTCTTGCTTATTTTGAAAAAGATGCATCAGGTAGTGCTCGGTATTGTATTAGTAATTGTTTTTTCAACGTGTTTTTCCTCGAAAATACATCAAATATTTTATTTATTTATTAAAAAAAATATTTTTGATATCAGTAAATTTAATAAATAATCTAAAAATATCAATTAAGTTTTTGGCAAATACATGGACAACAGCGTTGCCAAACACTACCATCTTTATTGACGTGGCTAAGACCATGTTTGACATTGTGTTTTAAAGATATTTTTGAAAAAAAATTGAAATGTTTTTTTTTACTAAAATCAAATTTTTTTCATTTAGTGATGTCAAAAATGATTTTTAAAAATTAAAAAAAAATATTATTTTGACTTATTTCGGAATAAAATTCACTTTTAAAAACAAGCTCAACCACACTACCACTAAATCCCAATGCAATTCAGTGACAGAATAATTCATGTGGCAAAAAAAATAGTTTATATGTGAATCCAGTTCTTACTCAAGTGGCTAGATCCCATGCTGAACCGAGGAAAAAGTGTAATGGTCTTGATAAATAAGATGGCGCAGCAGACTTTTTGATTCTATGTGAATCCAGTTTTTACTCAACAGAGTCACTTGAAACAACCTACACAGCACATAAATTACTACATCAGCCTATGAATCTGTAAATGCATATTCACAATCAACAGCTGTAGAAACCAGATCAATTGATTATCAGATTACGCAGATAGATTATGTAAGAGGCTGAGTCATGTGGCATAATCTAACCCCACAACATATTAGGAGGCACGATGGTTACCGAAAAGACTGTACGATGTCATAGATGCCCTTTGTTTGTCTAGTGAGACTTTTTGCCTCAG